>CM021102.1:137878286-138141785 GCA_007115665.2 Sequoiadendron giganteum | reverse complement strand
TTCGTGACTCAGAGATAACCGATGATCCTCACATCACTTCAATACTTCGTCCAGATTTTGTAGGCCTTCCTCAAAAGTTGATCCATACACAGTGAAGTCATCCATATAGACCTCCACATAGTCATTCACTAACTCAGCGAATAAGACCAAGATAGCTCACTGAAATGTTGCAAGAGTATTGCAAAGCTTGAAGGGAAGAACGTGATATGTGAATGTTCCCCAAGGACAAGTAAAAGTTGTCTTGTCCTGGTCTTTAGCTGCAACTTGTATTTGGTTACATCTGCTAAATCCGTCCAAGAATGAGAAATACTTCCTCCCAACTAAATTATCCATGACTTGGTCTACAAATGGTAGAGGGAAGTAATATCTATGGGTATCTTTATTGAGTTCCCTATAATCGACACACTCTCCACTTCCCATTTTTCTTTGAGACCACTACCAGAGGCGAAACCCATTTGCTATCAAAAATGGGATAGATAAATACTACTTGTAGGAGTTTCTCAATTTCAATTTTAACAATGCCTTTCAAAGAAAGATTGAGCCTTCATTGTGGTTGATGAATGTATTCCTCTCATGTCTGTATAATCCCAAGAAAAAGCTTTAGATATATTCACCAAAACATCAAACAATTTATTCTCTTCTGGCTTTGTCAACCAACTGTTGATATTCAAAGTTTTTCTTGGGAATAACATGATGGTTTTGACCCCTAGATGGTTGGAGGTGACAGTATACACTTCTCTAGTCACAGTGTTGAGAGGACAACTATGTGGTATGGTTTTACGAAGTCTGGAAATATCTTCGAAGAAGTGATCCGTTTTTGGAATGATATTAGCCAAAGGAAAAGGTAATCCTATGAAACTAGTGTAATCAAATTCATTGTGATCAACATTTATTGGGTCCCCTAGAATCTCTTCCACATCAACATTTCTTCATCACTTGAGTCCATGGTAAGATTTTCCATATTGTTTTCCAATTCATCTTCCAACTCTACACCATGTTGTTTAATGAATACCATAGCAAGTGAGGCCAGATTCTCTTGTTTGTTGGGATCATCTGGTTCATCGACCCAAACTTTGTTATGCTCAACAACTTTAGCGGTGGGATACAAAAATAAGTGTTTGTTGTCAGAACCATGTGAAATGGTCATTCCTCCCTCTCTTCAATCAATCTTGGCTATAATAGTAGCTAGCCAAGGCCTTCCTAGAATTATCGGATAACTGTCCTTTGGTGTGAGAGACTAGATTACTTGGAAGTCTATTGGATATTCCCAACCATCAACCTTAACAAGAAAATTTTCTAAGACACCTTTGGGAATAGTGATGGATTTATTTTCCATTTGCAACACTATATTTGTGGGATGAAATCAATGAGTCTCAATTTTTCCATCACATAGACCGCCATTACATTAATGGTCGCTCCTAGGTCCATAAGTGCATTAGGTATTGCTACCTCATTAATTATCACTATTATAAGTGGACTACCAAGGTCATCATATTTTAGAGTTGTTTTTCCACCCAAAAATTCAGCTAAGTAACCATTTATGTGAACAATATTAATCCATTTTGGTTTCCTTCCTAGTGTTTTGATGCACAACTGTTTGATCAGTTGGTTTAGTTCAGGAATCTCTTTAATTGCTTGTAACAAAGGAACCTCGATTTGAATTTGTTTAATCTCTTGTATCAGTGCAGTTTCAGTGGATAAAGTCATTTTCGAAGAGTTATTCAGGGTGGTAGGTTTAAGACACTCTGAAAAAGGCGCTTGAGTTTTCTCTTTCAAGGTGGAGTCCTTTAAAAGATCAATTGGACAATGACCACCTTCCTCTTGAGGTAACTTAGAAGTTCCATATGAGGATTGTGGAAGGGTCTTGTCTTGATTACTCACTGGATTTTTCTCTAAAGGCGTGGAAGATGTCTTAGTTGTTTCGGGTGATTCTTTAATTAGCTCATCCAAAATCTCAACTATAGTAGGTTGCAAGTGTTTTTCTCGACCTTAACTATAGGTTTCCACAATGGATAACATTAAGTCCAGTCACATTTATTTTGTTTAGTAGAATACACTGGGGTACTTTGATGATTATTCTTTGGATTAGGAACATGTTGTGTTGGGAGTTGTGGTTGGTTGACCTGCTCATTTTGTTGAGGATTTTGAGGAGCTGGTAAAATTTCTACTGTGGATTAGGCATCCTTCTTGGTGCAATATAAAATTGATTTTGAGGTTGATTCCATTAAGGCATAGGGTTTTGTGGAGGATACCATTGTTGTTGAGTCTAGTTTTTCCATTGAGGGTTTCCCCATGATTGGTTTTCCCACTCAGGTAGTCCCCAAGGATAAGCTCCCTAGTTAGGTGGTGCTTGAGGCCAAGGTGTCACCCATTGATTGTAATTCCAATTGTTTGGAGGTTGCTAGGTAGGATTTGGATTTTGACCGTAAGAGAAATTCTCTCTAAGTCATTGATTTACAAAGTTGACCTACTCCTCAAATTGAGATGTCCTTTTCTTGGAATTCTTGATTGCATTTAAGATCTCACATTGATTAGTGGCATGACTTTTATCACAAACTTGGCAAACGTCAGTTTTGTCCAAAGGACATTCTCTTAAGAGATGTTTATTTCGACACCTAGGGAAATAGATGGATAAAGTCTCAGGATTACGTGTTTTGACCTATATTCCATTCAATGTGGTGTTTAATTAAACAAGAATGCCAATCTTGAGATTTTCTATCTCCTCACGTAGTTTTCCTATTTTATTGGAACCTCTAAAAAGTGTAGTTTTACGAATACCTCCTCGAGTACAAGAGAAGTTTTGGCATAACTCAGTGATATCATCAAGTCCAAGTTGGGAAACATCTTGTTTTCCCATTAAATCTAGACTTCTCCTAACATCTTCATCAAGTCCTTTGAGAAATATGGTCTTCAAAATTTCTAGACTTATGGCTTCTACACCACATCGTTTAGACAAGAAGATGAACCTATCTAGATAATCTTATAAACTTTCATCTTTGTTTTGTCTTAGTTTGAATAGTTCTTCCTTCCTATCGTTGACTCTACAATAACTCTGGTATTTGTCCAGAAAGGAAGACTCCATATCATCCCAAGAGGATATCGACCCTGAAGCTAATCCCATGAACCAACACATTGTTGCATCTTTCAGGGTGGAGGGGAAGAGCTTCAATTTCTGGTTAAATCATTATTGTAGGCATAAGTCTAACACAAGACTTTAAACTCAAATAGGAATTGGTCAGGGTCTTTGGAGGATAAACCTCTGAAGGTTGGCAAGAAGGCTGGTGAAATGTTTTTCATAGGTGTATCATCATCTTGATCAAGAGAAATAGGATAGGTAAATGTTTGTGCTCCCCCAGCTAGGTTAGTGTCATTCCTACAGTCACCCATGACGTCAAAATGAATGTGTTCCTCTTCAAAAGTTTGCTCTAATGGCTGAAGTTCAGGGGTATGCAAAAGAATGCTCTCCTCTACAAGTGTTTTTTCTATCAGGTGTATTTTTGGGGTATACTAGGAGGTCTCAGGTTGATCATGTTCGATCAATTCTTCAATAAGTTCTTTGGTTGAGACTTCTTCCTCCCTTCTTGTTGTTAGAACGTCTTTTGGGGGGTTTTTGGTATGAATCTTCCATGCGAGCCTCGTTTCTTCACCATGCAGAAAAAAAGCTTAGCAACTATCTATTTTTTTAAAAGAGGCATTCAAACTATCTCCTATTAACACTAGAAAAGGAATGTCCCTGACAACAATGCCAAAAAGTGACATGTTGTTGTTAGGTCCTATCTCTTTAGTTGAAAATACATCAATAATATCGATCGGGTAGTGTTCAAGGGTTGTATGCAATATGGGACATCTTGGATAGCTCTCTTAGATTTTCTGAAATATTTTGAAATAGTTGTGAACAAAAATTTAACTAGAGAGAAATTAAACTAAAAGCATAAAGTTGATTAAGCTAGAAATCATGAGACAATTAAACTAGAAAGCATATAAATTACCTAAGAAGAAACACTTGCAGTAAAAATGGAAAGTTTAAATGAAAGCAACTAACGACTAGCAACTATCTATTGAAAAAAAAGTAAAATTGACAACCTATAACTAAAAACCAGAATGAGTGCTCTGGAACTTCAAATAAACAGAACTAAATGATTGAAAACTTAAACTACAACCTATAGGAATAATTGATAGAGCTCGACACATACAAGTAACATTCAATCACATTTATCATGTATAGAATAGAAGTAACATAATTGAAAATGAAAATACTTATCTATCTATTCTACAATTCCCTTGAGTGGCCGGCTCTTGGGTATTCCTACGCTTAACTCAGATCACATGTACTTTTGCATCTTCAAAATGAATCCATCCATGATAATTCCATAACACTGAACTAGTAACTCAGAATAAGACTGGCAAAGTTTATTTTATTCATATAAAAAAAGTGTAACACAAAGACATAGTTCAAAGCATATTATAATAGCATAACGGTATCTAGTATGCATCATTTTTGGTGGTTACATATATATACTAAACTTGTTAACAAAATCCTATATTTCAGATGGTGGAAGATCACCATTGAAAAAATCTTTTAACAAAAGTCAACTAATCAACGGACTGAGGTCCATAACATAAAACATATTAAAGACTTGGAGTGAGCCATAAAGTTTTTAAACAAAAAATGGAAAACATTAAAAAGACGTGTCCTTCTATGCACTCCTGAAATTTTGGCGCCTAGACTTTCGATGCTTTATCTTCAACTAATTTGAAGTTCGTTTTAAGTCCACTAGGTCGTGCATAATTTCTTGTACAATACTAAAAACTATACCATTATGTTAGCGCTAGTTAGCTTATTTCAATCAATTTAGAAAATAATGATTTATACATCTTTTTACAAAAAGTAAGCAATTATTAATCCTAAAAATATATAATTGGCAGGGTAAAGGTGTCTAGTAGAAATAAGAAAGGTTATTTAGCTTATTATTATTATTAGGTTATTTATACCTCATCAACAACAACTCAAACAAGGGCCACTTGAGGTACTGCTACTCCACTTCATTTCTCATTGTTAGATTAAATGATGCATTGTTGAAATTAGTTAAGTAGTTTTCAATTATATGCATGTGCAATTCATGAATGTCACTCTTAGTTTTGGATTGAATTTTTTAGTTTCATGTTGCTTTCATACTCCGAAGGAATTAATTAGGAATTAGTTCCTTGTTAAACTTTTTTGGATTGAAACTGTATAAATTTTTTAAATCAACTTTTTGGATCAAATTCCATGATCCATCATTAGGATTATGCATGTGACAAGAGAAAAGAATGAAAGATATAGCAAAATTAGAAAGATAAATAGGTGTGAGGTAGAGAGGACTTGAGGCAACAGTTAGATTTGACCAAAAAATTAAAAACTAATAAAAAACAATCCCTTATTAATAATAAAAAAGAAACTAATGAGAAAAAATTGAAGGAGACAGATGAGAGAGATGATTAAACAGATTAAAACCAATAAAATAAATTAAAAATAAGAACTAATTAAAATAATATGAGACCACTACTTCTAATTATAATAGTCCAAAAAAATTAAATTAATATAATGGACTACTAATTAAGAAAACAATAGAAGACACACAAAGAGCAAAACCCACTAATAAAATTCAAAATTCAAAAAGAAATTAAAACAAAATAGAGAGGAAATAACCAATCTAAAAAGCTATTAAAATAAAGTATTATAATGAAAATAAAAAGAATTTTAATTGGTATTAAATTAATATAATCTAATTAATACTAATTGATATACTATCATATAATATATTAGAACTAATTAATATAAAATTAGAACAATTTCAATTTAAAATAGAAACTAAACCAAAATTAATATAAAAAAATTAAATGAAATTGGAAAAGAAGAAACAAGAAAGAACAAAGTCTACTAATTACAAACACTCAATCAAAAAGAAAAGAAATAAAAAAGAAAACCAAAAAAAACAAACAACCAAAAACAAGTGCTAATAAGATTAAAATTTGAAATAAAGAAAACAATTAAAAATAAAAATTAATAACAATGGATTAATAGAATAGAATATAATAAGATAATACAAAGGAAATACTTTTATAACATAATAGAACTAATTAATAAAATATTAAAAAAAATCTTCTAATTATAAAAGAAGTGGGTTGAACAAAACAAATTAATAAAAGAACATATTAAATAAGATTACATGGAAGAAAGAAACAAATTGAACAAAGCCTACAATTAAGTAACAAATTAAAGAAATTAAAAAGAAAAATGAAAAGAAAAGAAAGATTAAAAAAAAAAAAACACAAAATTAAGAAATATAATAAGGAATTACAACTGAAAAATAATTAGAATTTTAATTAGTGTTATATTAACATAATAAAATTAAATTAATACTAATTAATATAATAATATAATATATTAGAAGAAATTGATAAAATATTAGACATCATCATGAACAAAACAAATTAATAAAGTAAAATATTACATAAGATAACAAAGGAAGAAACAAAATGAACAAAGCCAATTAATAAGAAAACTAATCCAAAAAGAATCAAGAAAAAAAGAAATGAACAAAAATAAAATGCTAAAAAAATAAAGAATTAAGATAAAGATTACATTTGAAAAAAAATAGTATTTAGATTAGAAATAAAATAATAGAATAGAATATAATTAATACTAATTTAAAAACTATTAAAATAAAAAAAGAACTAAAAAATTTGACGAAGCCAATTAGAAAAAATGAGGACTAAATAAGATTACAAAGAAGAACCAAATAGATCAAAACCTACTAATAAGAAAATTAAATCAAAAAGAAAAAATAAAGAAAAATAAGGAAAAAAATGCTAATAAAATTAAACTAAAAGAATAACAAAAGGATGAGGGAAAAATCGAGCAGGAAGGAAAGGAAAAACCTCAAAATGGGGGAGAAGAGACAACCAAGAACTAGGGAGAAGAAGAGGGACAATCGATTGTTCAAAAGGGGTTTCCAAGAGAGGTTTAAATTCCAACCCCCATCTCCATTGAGGCTGGAGGGGTGATTATTGATTTCAATAGCCTCTTTGCACTACAACAAAACAGACAATTAGCGCTAACTTTTGCACCAGATTTTAGTGTATTTGAGACCATCAATTGGAGCCATCTCACGACGCAAAAGTCGGTGTAAAAGCATTTCTTCTTTTCGACGCTGAATTTTGCGCCGTCTTTAACATCCACTTTAATGCCGGATTTTATGCAAGAAATTTGGTGCCAGTAATAGTGTCCTCTTTAGCATTGGGAATTATGCCAAAAATAGTACCTAAATTGGTGCCCAAATTGGCTTTTGGTTTTGCTTCCATGTCTACTCCCATTTTTGCTTCTAGTTTTGCTCCCAATTTAGCTTCCACTTTTGCTTCCACTTTTGCATCCACTTTTGCTTCCGGTTGTGCTTCCGGTTTTGCTTCCACTTTTGCTTCCAATTTTGCTTCCAGGTTTGCTTCTAGTATTGCTTCCAATTTTGCTTCCAATTTTTATTCTAGGTTTGCTTCTAGTTTTTCTTCCAGTTTTACTTATGGTTTTGCTTCCACTTGTGCTTCCAGTTTTGCTTCCAGTTTGGCTTCTAGGATTGCTTCTAGTTTTGCTTCCAATTTTGCTTCCAATTTTACTTCCAATTTTGGTTCCAATTTTGCTTCGAATTTCGCTTCCAGTTTTTCTTTCAGTTTTGCTTCTAGTTTTGCTTCCAGTTTTGCTTCCAATTTTGCTTCTAGTTTTGCTTCGAATTTTGCTTCCAGTTTTGCTTCCAGTTTTCCTTCTAGGTTTGCTTCTAGTTTTGCTTCTGATTTTGCTTTCAATTTTGCTTCCAAATTTGTTTCCAATTTTGCTTCCTGTGTTCCTTCCAGTTCTTCTTCTAGATTTGCTTCCAGTTTTTATTCCAATTTTGCTTCCAAGATTGCTTCTAGTTTGGCTTCCATTGTTGCTTCCTTTTTTGCTTCTAAAAATGTTTCTTGTTTTGCTTCCATTTATTAATTTAATATGTTTTAATTTAGTTTAATTCATTAAATATATGATGCCTCTTAAATAACTCATATGATTATAGAGTAAGTAATTTAATTATTTAACTCATATGATTAATAACAAGATAATTATTTTATTTTTTCTAGTTAAATCACTGCTAAGGGGTAGCACCTTATATTTCTTCACAAGAGATTTTACATGAGGTCCTGACCAAAATTTACTTGCAGGCCTTTAACAAAATGGCCATGTGTTTCAAAAACCTTTACCCTACCTACTCATGCTCATACATTTTCTATTACAAAATGGCCTGGTTCTAGACTCAGGCAATGCCAACCGAGACTAACTCCTATCCACTACTACTTTCCCCTATTTCTACTATATCATATGTATACCAAAATATAACTTTTACCAGGCTGGGAATTTTTCAATCTTCATTATCATCTATCTTTCTCTGCTTCTTGTAGGAAATGTAGTCTGCAATCATTGGGATGTCAACACCAAAATTCTGGTAGGCCGGACCTTTGGCTTTTTCCCCTAGGTCCATGATGTCGTCCTTACACCACTCTTCTCCTTAACCAAAGTCCCAATCGTTGTCGTCCCCTACCACAATCTTGTCTACCAGCCCTTCATCCTCGACATACTGGATTTCCAAGCCTCGTGGACAATTTGTCACCAGATTGGCTACTCTAAGCAAGAAGAAGACGTTCTGGTCAAGCTCGTCACACAACTTCTCAAAACCCTATGGGTCGATGGTTTGAACCCGAGGGAATTTCATGACATCCCTACCATGCATCCAGAGCATGTAGTAGTTCTGGGGCATTGGTATTTGCTTATTGTCATCTACATTGTCGAGGGTTGCGTTGATATCCCCCAACCAAGCATGGACAAAGACCATTTGTGTGAGCTTCTTCCCCATCTCTTTCAACACACCCATATGTAGTAACACTACCAGGAATAGGGTCGAGATTTTTGAGTTTTCCCTAAACCTATGATAGGCCCTCATGAATTATGGCCCCAGAATTTTCTTGGTTTCCTATAGAATCAGTGGATGAGATGACGCCAACAATGCCTATAGTATTTTGTCTATGATCTCACCTTTGAAAGATTGATTCTACTTCTCGGCGTTCAAGAATAATGGAGTCTCCATTATTCTTGTTTCTACAGCTTCCCACGCCTTTTTGCTGCTTGAACTTGTACTAGTTCCTTCGCCTTCAGCTTCGGCACTTGATTTTTCTCACACCTTCTTCTGGGAATTCTCCTTTGCGTTTATCAAAAATAACACCAGCCATTGCCTTTTATCGATGGTGACCTTACTTCCCTTTTATGTGCTTTTCGTTCCTTTAAGGCATGTTTTCTGGAAATAACAAGATAATTATTATAACAAGTGAGTCAAATATCTATAATTTAATTGAATCTGATAACATCCATCCTGAGTAGTAAATTAAAATCATCATGCATAATAAATATCCATCCAAAAGTAATCATTGACCACTTTTAATATATATAGATTGAAAAATATATACTGATTTAAGATCATCATGATATATAACTAAAACAAGTGAAAGTCAAATATGCCAATAGATCAATAACATGTCAAAATGATACATGTCCAACAGTTGACATAATTCAAAATGATACATGTAGAAATGATATAAGTAAAAATGATAAATTATGTAACTCAAATTGATACAATTCAATATGATACATGTCCAAATGATATAAGTGAAAATGATAAATGCCAATATGATACAACTCAATAATATGGTACTATAGGCCATGAAAATGATACATATGATAGTAACCATGAAAAGAGGCATCATCAAAATATATCAACAATGATCCATGATGTAGTCTATATGATCATGAATGCCATTGGGTACTACCAACAACTACCTCATCATCATCATCACTATCATCATCATCATCATCATCATCATCATCATCATCATCATCATCATCATCATCATCATCATCATCATCATCATCATCATCATCATCATCATCATCATCATCATCATCATCATCGTTGTCATCATTATTGTCATCGGCCTCGGTGTCTTCCGTATCTGCATCATAATCATCCTCTGACATGTGATCTGTACCGGTAGAACCAATATTTTCTGGATCTATATCATGATGAGGATCATCTTGATCTTCTGGAAGACCTATGTTCTGCAAAAAAAAAACATTTAAAATGAAAATTCATTATTTATTTCATGCAATAATCTGTTTTTTGGTTATATATCTAATATTGAAACATATGAGATGAAACCATAATCATATTACATCATATCAAAGTGCACATAGCATAATAAATTTTCAAAAAAGTTACAGCTAATATGTGATTCCAATGATGTAAAACATGCAACAATTCTAATAAACATTAGTAAAGATCATAAAAAAATTTGTTATACAATTTAACTATCAACTATAAATTATATTACATAACCTTAAGTGCCAATCCTCTACAAAAGAATGAGGAGACTGCAAGAAGATTGGTTGCAGGGGGCATTGGTACAAGAGATGGGCATGGCTCTTCCAAGCCATCCACTGAGATGGTTTCATACACAAATGTGGAAGATATCCCCATTTCTAGAGAGCTCATGATTCAGGTTGATACGAAAAAATGATGTTGTTCTAGTACCCATATATGACATCATGGTTCCATTTCATGTAGCCACCATCAAGAGTGTTACAAGCCAACAAGATGGAGGGAATTCTTATATAAGGATAATTTTCAATGTTCCAGGTACCGACTTTAATGCCAACTACATGCCAACATTGAAATTCCCTAGCAATATTTATGTTAAGGAAATTTCCTTTAGATCCAAGGATTCAAAGCACATCAACCATGTGGTACAAATGATTAAATCCCACAGAATATCTGTAGCAATGAAAGAGTTTGAAAAGGTAGAGAGAGCTACAATGGTGACTCGGGAGAAACTTCAGCTTTCAAAAGCAAAGGCAATTAGGATGGCAGACTTGTGGATCAGGCCAACATTTGGTTGAAGAGGAAGAAAGATGTATGGAACTCTGGAGGGCCACCATAATGGATTTCGGTATTCAACCATGAGAGCATAAGAGAGAGCTAATATCATGTATCAAAACATTAAGAATGCATTCTTCCAACCAGCGGAGAAGGAGATGATTACTTTTCTTGATTTTCATTTGCATAACCATATCATGGCGTGGGAACCAAGAAGACCAAGGATGTCCAATTTTATGTGGAGGTAATGGATGTGGTCCAAACTTTAGGAGGGGCAAGAAGTTCAATGTATGATCCTAATGAAATTGAGGAAGAACAACAAGAGAGGGACAAGAAAAATAAAATCAATGCAGAGTTTCAAGGATTTTTCAAGTGAGTAAGAGAGGTATAGGAGCAGCTTCATCTAAAAGATTTTGAACTAGAGTTTGATATACCATTTAGAGAGCTTGGTTTTCATGGAAGATGAAGAAATATGATTACTTTGCTTCATTTTCATTTGAATAACCATATCATGGCATGAGAACCAAGAAGACCAAGGATGTCCATTTTTATGTGGAGGTAATGGATGTGGTCCAAACTTTAGGAGGAGCAAGAAGGTCAATGTATGGTCCTGATGAAAATGAGGAAGAACAGCAAGAGAGGGACATGGAAAATAAAATCAATGCAGATTTTCAAGGATTTTTCAAGTGAGTAAGAGAGATATGGGAGCAGCCTCATCTAAAATATTTTGAACTAGAGTTTGATATACCATTTAGAGAGCTTGGTTTTCATGGAAGAGGAAGAAAGATGATTACTTTGCTTCATTTTCATTTGCATAGCCATATCATGGTGTGGGAACCAAGAAGACCAAGGATGTCCAGTTTTATGTGGAGGTAATGGATGTGGTCCAAACTTTAGGAGGGGCAAGAAGGTCAATGTATGATCCTGATGAAATTGAGGAAGAACAAGAGAGGGACACGAAAAATAAAATCAGTGCAGATTTTCAAGGATTTTTCAGGCGAGTAAGAGAGCTATGGGAGCAACCTCATCTAAATTATTTTGAACTAGAATTTGATATACCATTTAGAGAGCTCAGTTTCCATGGAAGAGGAAGAAAGATGATTAGTTTGCTTCATTTTCATTTGCATAACCATATCATGGTGTGGGAACCAAGAAGACCAAGGATGTCCAGTTTTATGTGGAGGTAATGGATGTGGTCCAAACTTTAGGAGGGGCAAGAAGGTCAATGTATGATCCTGATGAAATTGAGAAAGAACAACAAGAGAGGGACAAGATAAATAAAATCAATGCAAAGTTTCAAAAATTTATCAAGCGAGTAAGAGAGCTATGAGAGTAGCCTCATCTAAAATATTTTGAACTAGAGTTTGATATACCATTTAGAGAGCTTGGTTTTCATGGAAGAGGAAGAAAGATGATTACTTTCCTTCATTTTCATTTGCATAACCATATCATGGTGTGGGAACCAAGAAGACCAAGGATGTCCATTTTTATGTGGAGGTAATGGGTGTGGTCCAAAATTTAGGAGGGGAAAGAAGGTCAATGTATGATCCTGATGAAATTGAGGAAGAACAGACAGAGAGGGATAGGAAAAATAAAATCAATGCAAATTTTTAAGGATTTGTCAAGCGAGTAAGAGAAATGGTTGAACTCCATTTATGCTATTCCTCAATCTTTGCTTAATGGCATCAAGGTATGGTTGAACTCCATGGATATAATGAATTATGAAAGCAGAATGAACTTGAACTGGTAGAAAATTTTGAAGACTATTACTAATGATCTAGATAAATTTATTGAAGATGGTGGTTGGGAATTTTTGAATATGGAAGCTAGTGATTCTGATTTTAATAATTCAGAAGAGTCGGATCAAGGATATGAACCCTCTAATGTAGAAGAGGAATTAGAATTAGATTTCATGTAGCCACTGTCAAGAGCGTTACAAGCCAACAAGATGGAGGGAATTCTTATATAAGGATAATTTTCAATGTTCCAGGTACCGGATTTAATGCCAACTACATGTCAACATTGAAATTCCCTAGCACTATTTATGTTAAGGAAATTTCTTTTAGATCCAAGGATTCAAAGCACATCAACCATGTGGTACAAATGATTAAATCCCATAGATGATTTGTAGCAATGAAAGAGTCTGAAAAGGTAGAGAGAGCTACACTAGTGACTCAAGAGAAACTTTAGCTTTCAAAAACAAAGGCAATTAGGCTGGCAGACTTGTGGATCAAGCCAACATTTGGTGGAAGAGGAAGAAAGATGAATAGAACTCTAGAGGGCCACCATAATGGATTTTGGTATTCAACCATGAGAGAAGAAGAGAGATTTGATATCATGTATCAAAACATTAAGCATGCATTCTTCCAACCAGTGGAGAAGGAGATGATTACTTTGCTTCACTTTCATTTGCATAACCATATCATGGCATGGGAAACAAGAAGACCAAGGATATCTAGTTTTATGTGGAGGTAATGGATGTGGTCCAAACATTAGGAGGGGCAAGAAGGTCAATGTATGATCCCGATGAAATTGAGGAAGAACAACAAGAGAGGGACAGGAAAAATAAAATCAATGTAGAGTTTCAAGGTGTTGGGACTGGAAAAATCTGGCATTTTCCACTAGCCTCTACCTCACCTACCTTCCATATACCACAAAAATACACCACACTTTAATTTTATAATCAATACAAATTTTGGAAATTTGTGTGACCAGATCCATATTATAGCCTCCATTGCACCCATAAAATTGAAATCATGTAGTCTTTCCCCCATTCCTAGCGAAATTCAATACCATCGGACTAACAATGCTTCATCGGCGGAACCCCCATCACACCCCGCTGATGGCCCGATGAAAATAGCTCATGACCTAGTATCGAAGTAACAATACCCTATCGGGCTGACTCTTAAGATGCTCTCCCCGATATACAGATAGAGTCAACAAAAGGAAACACATCGTTGTAACAAATGAACATCGGTGGAACGAATTATGGCATTCCCCCGATGGGCCAATATAACCATGAATATTTCTTTAGGACATTTTGTACTTTGATTATACTATTTTTAAGTGACCTTTTCATGTATATAATCATATCATGTTCATGTATGTTAATATAAGGAAGCTATGGAGGTAGTTCAAAGAGATGGCCCTGAACTTTTTCCTCATCTTACAAAGTATGCAGAAAATGGAATAAGGATCAAATTTTGAGAGTTTGGTTTACGTTTGAATTCAAGAAATGATAAAATTGTGAAGGCTGGAATGGATTTTAATGTATCACTTGGGTTTCATAATTTGTAATTGCAGACTAGTAACCCAAAAACACAAAATTATGCATTGCTCCTTGCTAACATTGTGGTTGCATAACCATATCATGGCATGGGAACCAAGAAGACCGAGGATGTCCAGTTTTATGTGGAGGTAATGGATGTGGTCCAAAATTTAGGAGGGGCAAGAAGTTAAATGTATGATCTTGATGAAATTGAGGAAGAACAACAAGAGAGGGACTAGAAAAATAAAATCAATGCAAAGTTTCAAGGATTTTTCAAGTGAGTAAGAGAACTATGGGAGTAGCCTCATCTAAAATATTTTGAACTAGAGTTTGATATACCATTTAGAGAGCTTGTTTTCATGGAAGAGGAAGAAAGATGATTACTTTGCTTCATTTTCATTTGCATAACCATATCATGGCATGGGAACCAAGAAGACCAAGGATGTCCAGTTTTATGTGGAGGTAATGGATGTGGTTCAAAATTTAGGAGGGGCAAGAAGGTCAATGCATGATCCTGATGAAATTGAGGAAGAACAGCAAGAAAGGGACAGGAAAAATAAAATCAATGCAAAGTTTCAAGGATTTTTCAAGTGAGTAAGAGAGCTATGGGAGCAACCTCATCTAAAATATTTTGAACTAGAGTTTGATATACCATTTAGAGAGCTTAGTTTTCATGGAAGAGGAAGAAAGATTATTATTTTGATTCATTTGCATTTGCATAAACATATCATGGCATGGGAACCAAGAAGACCAAGGATGTCCATTTTTATGTGGAGGTAATGGATGCAGTCCAAACTTTAGGAGGGGCAAGAAGGTCAATGTATGATCCTGATGAAATTGAGGAATAACAACAAAAGAGGGACAGGAAAAATAAAATCAATGCAAATTTTCAAGGATTTGTCAAGCGAGTAAGAGAGTTATGGGAGCAACCTCATCGAAAATATTTTGAACTAGAGTTTGATATACCATTTAGAGAGCTTGGTTTTCATGGAAGAGAAAGAAAGATGATTAGTTTCCTTCATTTTCATTTGCATAACCATACCATGGCGTGGGAACCAAGAAGACCAAGGATGTCCAATTTTATGTGGAGGTAATGGATGTGGTCCAAACTTTAGGAGGGGAAAGAAGGTCAATGTATGATCCTGATGAAATTGAGGAAGAACAACAAGAGAGGGACATGAAAAATAAATCAATACAGATTTTCAAGGATTTGTCAAGCGAGTAAGAGAAATGGTTGAACTCAATTGATGCCACTCCTCAATCTTTGCTTGATCGCATCAAGGAATGGTTGAACTCCATGGATATAAAGTATTATGAAAGCATAATGAACTTGAATTGGCGGCCAATTTTGAAGACTATTACTGATGATCCAGAAAAAATTATTGAAGATGGTGGTTGGGAATTTTTTAATATGGAAGCTAGTGATTCTGATTCTGATAGTTCAAAAGAGTCAGATTCAGGATATGAACCCTCTGATGTAGAAGAGGAATCAGAATCAGATGAGGAAGGTTTAGAAGATGAATCTCTTGTAGAGTTAGATGAAGATGATGAAGAAGAAGAAGATTCTGAAGGGGAGGAAGGTAAAACATGGGATGAATTAGAAGCCAAAGCCAAAAATGCAGATAAGGAAAAATGAGACGAGTTTGACAGTGAAAGGTGGCGATGAAAGGTAAAAGCTACAAGGATGTCTCAGACACCTGATATTAGAGATTCAAGAGGAATGCCTACCAAGAGGCATAAAGTTAGATGAATTGAGTGCATCTACATCCTTCTACTATGTATTCATGCACATAAATGGTTTATCTATTTATGCAAATGATGCATAAATGTTAACTTGATCAGTGTTGTTAGTTCAATAGTTTGACTTCTATGACAACCAACCATTAGGCCATTTTGTGCAGGAGCATGTTTGTGTTTTTAGTTAGCTTTTTTGGATAGCTCTACTTGGTGTTAAGGACATTCCATTTATCTTTTGAATGTTAACAAGTCTAGTATTAAACACTTCTCTATGTTGATCAGATCAGGTTGTAGGTTTTTTACTACTGATTTCTTTATTTATGGAGTTTTTTTAACTTGGAAGATAGGAATTTACTGCCTTTTTAAAAATTAGTTGGACAAATTAAATGGCTGGTTAGCTATGCCAAGTGATGTAGACTACAAGCATGTCTTAGATCTATGGGATGCCTACCAAGATACATCAAAATATTCTTACATGTTAAAATAATGGCAGCATCGTGAGGAAGGATGGCACAGATGCATGTGGATCACTTAGTAGAATGGCAACATGAATTCAAGGAAGCACTCCTTGAGATACCATGTTTGAGAGAAAAGAAGATAAATCAAATCAACATGGGACTAATTTTCTCAAACGATACGACTCATAACTTAAATGAGGACACTTAAGAGATATTAAAAGACAATGGTCATTAATTAAAAGATGCGATGAAAATAAGGCATGAATGTCACCCACCACCCTTTAAGGAAAACAATATTTTTTTCCTCAACATGAAATAATGAGACAATTGAGTGGGATCTAGGGCCAATAGAGAATCACTTTAGAAATCATCATACGCATTAATAAACAACTCAACACAAGAAATATAAATTGACATATTAACACAACAATATCCAACTAAGTTATTGAAACTGAAAGTCAACTATTGATACTTCATTCTCCATCCAAATTAAAAAATCGGCCCACTTTTTTTTTGTAGTTTTTCCTTTTCAAATTGCTTTGGATGTCGACCATATTTCTCCTCCTATAAAAACATGGCATATGGACTAGTTAAACTAATTGACATGCAATCATTTACTTTTTCCTAGGGAATTAAAAAATATATCATTTAACATATTAAATATACTTACAAATTTACAGATCAAGGTTTGTAAACCTTTTTGGCCACTGTGATGCGTGGCACAAAGTTTTTGAAGCCTAGCCTTGGAGGCCTTGTCCTAAAACATATACTAATTCAATTTTAGCTATGCACAAATAAAATTTAAAAATCGTTTAATAAATTTGATATAATCTTATGAGAAAATTCAAATACCTGCGTACTCTCCTCACTAGACTTCTCATATGATTTTACAAGCTCTTTCCATACTTTGAGACTTACATCAAGTAGCCTTTTTTTTGAGCCTTAGCTTGGGAGGGATTTTTTTTATCTTCTTTGTTTGATTGCACCAAAATCTCTTGCAGTTTTGACTCATTTGTAGCTTTACCTTCTTCACAAACCAACCTATTCCAAATTCAGTCTCCATGTCATTGATAACTTCTTTTTGTAGGTGTATGGGTATCTTTGAGAATGGAAAATGTAGATGGTATTTGAACTGTTGAAGGCATGATTCCTTCAACCTATTCACAAACCCTTTTCTAGCAGTTGTCATTCATACTTCCCCTAAAACCACATCGTATTCTATCTTGCTATTGAAGGTACCAATGCAAGATTGAAAACTTGTCGTGGTGGAAGAAGTATGTGTCCCAGGAGTGGGTGGGAGAGTGGAAGCCTCTGCTCCCTGTTCTACATTCCCAGAGTTTACTATTACTGATTTCCTCCTGGATCTTTTGCTCAATCTAGGAATTCTTGGGGAATCAATTGATTCCCTTTGACACGGTCGATTTGGTTTCAATGTTTTAGGGGCTTCACTAGATTGGTTTTCTATGTATCTAGCAAGCATTGTCCAGCACACATTATCCAATTTTTTCACTGCCTCTACCCCCAATATGGAAGCCAATGCCTCTTTATCTTTTTTAGTCACATGTCCCTATATGTATATAATAAATTTCTTCTTTTAAATTTAAAAATAAAAAAGTAAAAATGAAAAATGAAAGAAACAAGGGAAACATTTACAAATATATCAATTGGCATTGAATTACCTCATCATGGCTAGAGTTTGCTCCCTTTTTTTCTCTTCCCTCTATCGCTTGATATTTTGAGGTGACCTAGGGAAAATTATTTTCATCCAGTCTATGGAGGCAAACGAAGTACACACTATCAAGTATGAAAGTTTTTGTCCAATTTGTGGTATGAAATTTTTACCTTGAATGACTCTCTTTCTAGATTTAAACACCTATGAATCAATTGCTTGCGCACCTATATAGAATATAAATATATTTGAAAGGATATAAATATATTCAAAATGAAACAAATGTATTGTAAAAAAATCAACGCTTGCACACCTATATAGAATGGTAATCTTTGGGGGATTAAAAAGGGTGCGGAGCATGGTTTTATTGAGAGTTAACACAGATAGGTCCCATGCTCGAGTCACATCCGCTGATTATAAAGAAAATGAATGTGTGTGCACAATCAATTCAAAACCACGAGCTCATTTTTCTGTAAAATATTTGTGGGAACGAAAAAAACAAATTGTAACCTTACCTATGGTGTCGCAAACTAAATTGATTTTTTGATCTACTTGCTTGTAGCCCTCCTTCGCATCGTGTTTCCCTTTTTTGTCCTCTCTTCCTTCGCGTGGATTTTTTCTCTTGTCATCTCTTCCTTCTTGATGCGGGAAGTTTTAAATTTATGTTCCTAGTTCAGTAGTCGGTGCCATAGTCGGCATAGCAAAGTGCGCCTAATTTAGCGCTTCTTTCCAACCAAAAAATGTAATCTATTTGGGATGCAAAAGGCAGTGCAAAGTGCACGTAATTTAGCACCTAGCAGTGCAAAATGATGTATCTTGCTTGGAAGTTGATAAATAAATTGATCTTAAATGACTTCATCTTCATATGTTCCAAGGGAGCAATCATGGTTCCCTATTTTATCTATTCCCTATCTCATGTCAATTTTGTGGGTGCAAAACTAATAGAGGTTAGATTTGTGAACTCAAAAATGACCCCTATACAACTAGATGAGTCATCTAAAGTGTGAAATATATGCCAAATATATGTCTAAAGTGAGGTTTTGTGTTGGATACCATATTCGTTGAAATGATATAATTGGTGTACTTAAAATTATTTACTATGTTGTGTATTATAGGGGCAAGACGAGGCAATGGCAACAAATCTTGTCATGTCAAATGAGGAGTACACAATGGCTCAAGCAGAACATCAAATACTCAAATTTTGACTTAACTTATAAAAAAATGATCTGATGGAATTTTGTGATACGTCCATATTTTTTCACAATATTATTGAGATTTATAATGTATTATCCAATCTTGACATAAATTAATGTATGTTGTTGATTATTTTAGATGGAGATTGGAGCAAATGTAGAGCCTGAGCGTTCAACTAGAAAAAGAGGAATATGTGTACGTGGACGTGGACCTAAAACTATTAAATCATGTAGACGGCAGTGGGTGTTCGAGGATATGACAATGTATCTTGCAGACACAACAAATGACTACATTGAACAAGAGGTTGGTCAGTACTATAGTACATGGGATGAATTCTTTGAGAAAATATATGACTAAAGTGAGGTTTTGTGTTGGATAGCATATTCATTGAAATGACATAATTGGTGTAGTAAACATTATTTACTATGTTGTGTATTATAGGGGTGAGATGAGGCCATGGCAATAGATTGTGTCATATCAAATGAGAACAAAAAGGATGAAGCGGGACATTAGGTACTCAAATTTTGACTTAACTTAGGAAAAAATGATCTGATGGCATTTTGTGATACGCCCATCTTTTTTCACAATATTATTGAAATTTATAATGTATTATCCAATCTTGACATAAATTAATGCATCATGTTGATTATTTTAGATGGAGATTGGAGAAAATGCAAAGCATGAGCGTTCAACTAGCAAAAGAAGAAGATATGTACGTGGACGTGGATCTAAAATTGTTAAATCATGTAAAAGACAATGGGTGTTTGAGGATATGACAATGGATCTTCTAGACACAATAGATGATTGTGCTAAACAAGAGGTTGGTTAGGACTATAGTACATGGGATGAATACTTTGTGAAAATTATTGTTTGGGGATGTTATGTATGTCATGGAAAGAAACAATTCAAATGAGCAATTTTACAAAGACATTACATATATGATGAGCTTCCAGTCGATAGTAAGCCTCCTAAAATCGATTCAAATCCAGTAGGAATTATGGTAAAGAATTTTCCAGTTTGATATAAATAACATGTATACTTTGTTTAAACATTGTTTTATATTATTTAAATAACTAATTTTTTTCTCAATGGATACTTGCAGGATAAAGTTCTTGGTTTAAAGTTTCCTGGATCATCGACTTCTAGCCTAGAGGGAAATGATCATTTATTAGATGATACATCTAACAAAAATATGTGTCGATATACCAGCTCGAAAGATGAGGAATTGATGAAAACAAGTCATAGAACAAGAACCAGTGTAAAGATGCATAATTTGCTTAAAGACATGGGGAAGGTGTACTACATACCCTATGAGAATGAATGTGATGGAGATGATGAATTTCACTTGAGTTTGAGATCAATTTACAAAGAGACATTTGATCGTCGACTATATTGTGCTTGGCCTAGTGATCAACAACTTCCTAGAGTGTATGAGGTGTTTCATTTTTGGGGATACAACTACATGATATGACCCTCCAATATTCATGGAGCGAATCTAAGCCTCTTTATTGTCTAAAATGTACATGTGGGATCTAAACATAGAAATAATTCAGAACAAACCACTAGGAGATTAATTCCATATTATGGTCCATCATATTATAGTGGTGAATGGAGAAGGCTAGCATAATATAAGCCTAGCATGTCAGCATATGGTCTAAACTTGAATATATATACACATCATCTCTAATTGGAAAGTGGAAAAGAAATTAATAGAGGTCATATTATGTATATAGATGGACGTGCATACACACAAAAATATTTCAGGATTTATAAATAGTAGTAAGGGAAGGGACCCTAATGTAAGACCGAATTGTCAATTTGTTGAGGTTATAAATGATAAAGATGGAGATATAGAAACATAGGTTGATAGATTGATAATGGTTGAGGCTATTAAGGACCTTACCATTGGGGATGAGTTATTGATTGATTACCCCTTCTTAAAATGCACTCCTGTGCGAAAGAAAAGGGAAGAACAAGGTCTCCCTAAAGATATTCTTAAGGGCAGAAAACCAAAGAATAATAAATGAGTGTGGACTGATGTTTTATAAACTATGTTGTCAAAATTGTGTTTTATTTAAATTATTGTATAAAAAAGGTAGTCTATAAAATAATGTTCCATTATTCAATTGATGTATATATGTTCATACAAATTTTTTTATATTTTTTTTAAGCCATATTTTATTATATTTCTTTGAAATTGATACATTTATGATTTATCCAATTGTTGCCAAACATTAAGTAATGCTTGTGTTTGTTGATAGGTAGAAGATGTTGATGAAATACATACTAATACCCATGATCCAACTGGGTTATTAAGATTTGGGTGTGATAATCCAAACCATCCTTTAAACCATACCAGGTCAAAAAGAGCAAGTTTGAAGAGATTACTACCACCTGAGAAATTTGAAGAGCTGATGAGATCTGCATACACTGATGAGATTCCACCTAGCGGCCTTAATGATGATGATCATGATAGTGAAAATGCAGTGCATGAAGAAGGATTGAATGAAATGCTTGTAGGTTTCTTTGGGGATGGAAACAATGATGACAATAATGATCATATGGCTGACAATAACAATTATAGTAGGGGTAATTACCACCAACACAATGTTGATGATAACAAACTAAAAGAATCCATCAAGCAACAAGCAAAGACACCTGTGTTCAAATCGGGTGCAAGTAGAACCTCACAACTAGCATGCACATTAATATTATTAGAAATCAAGTCACTATTTGGTTGGTCAGACAAAGGATTCAATACCCTACTGAAGTGAGTTGAAATCTATTTCTTACTTTCCATTGTCAATTGGTGTACATAATTTGTAAACATTCATCGACTTTGTTTATATTTCTTTAAGGGGATTTTAAAATCATATATTGTATATAAACAGACCTAGTATAGATTGACATATCAAACATGTTCATCATAAGTCAAACATTCAATTGATTTAATCTCTGGCAATCTTACAGGGCACTAAAAACTAAAATACTCCCTGAAGAGAATGTGTTGCCATCAACTTGCAGAGAGGTGTGTTTGTTGTTGGTTGAGTTGGGGATTGAATATAAGAAAATCCACATTTTATGAGCTCCTTTATTGGAAGGATCTATTAATATCTCACCTATTAAATCCTATGCACGTTTTAAAAAATATCCTAGATTCTATATTTCGACATATATAAGGCAAAGAGAAGGACACCTTGTCTTCAAGGAGAGATATTGCTCTTTCGCGTACCAAAATTGATAGAAAACATTTGTGGCCAAATACGAAAAATGAAACATATGCAAAAGCTCCATGGATTTTGAAAAAAAAAGAGAGCTAGACCATCTAAAAATGTCATTCGTTCAATAAGGACACATACTGGTTATGGGTCATCATTGGCTAAATTTTTTACAGTTGATGGACATATCACAGGATTTAAAAACACATGATTTTCATAATTTTATGAAGGTATTATATATCATCATTTAACATTTACTGGTAACATTGATTAAGTACTAAATATATTTTGATATTTTGTTGTGTGAGAAAAAATTACTAATGACCTTTTCATAAACGTGTTTGATAATATTCCATTGGCAATTAGGGGGGATTCCTGTCTTACAGTTGATTTAAGGAATTCCATAAGTCGATTGTCAGCATTTACAAGGTATGTGGTTATATGAAATGTTCATGTGTGACAGACATAGAGATATTATATTGCATTTTAATTTTTGACTAAAGGTTCATACTAATTTACTATTCTTATATTATGTGGGTGACCTCCAAGGAGATCCACAAATGTGAAGTGCCAAAGTGGAAGAAGGAAATTGCATAAATTGTATGTGTATTTGAGAAGGAGCTCCCTACAAGTTTCATGGACCTACAAGTCCATTTACTTATACACCTAGTCGATGAAATTTAATTGGCGGGTGTCGTATCAATGAGGTGGATGTTTTTATTTGAGAGGTATATGAAAACTCTTAAAAGATATGTCCGACGAAAGGCACATCCAGAGGGTTGCATGGCTGAAGGGTATGTATTGAATGCAGCATTTTTCTTCCTATGTGAATTCCTTGGTAAGTATTTTGAAGATGGTCCACACATCTAGGACGAAGAAAAAGCATCGGATATTATTGATGGAGAAAAACCACAATCTAATGGTGTTGAAGTACAAATTAGTAAGTAAATTCACGATCAGTGTGGTTGTTTTTCTTGCAATCATTAATTTACTTTGTAATTTATTTTTCAAAATTAACAACATGAAATTTGGAGTTTAAAATAAATATGTTGACATGTAATAGGTGTAGATGAAATTTCTATATTGGACAAGTTCATTCTGTACCACATGGAATTTATGAACAAATGGATTGATTTGTACAATAAAAAGAGCTCGAAGTGTTAGAAGCAAGGAGACAGTTTAAGAGATCGAACCCAAGGAATACTCCACTTCCCACTGATATTCTTGGGGAATGGGGCAAAGATTGCACACTAGAATGGGTTACTGAACAAATTCAAAATGAAATAGAAGATGCAGCTATAGATTCAGACATAACAGAAGATGAAATCAACATGTCTAGAGGATGTGAAAGAAAGGTACAGTTGGAGTTTTACAAAATGTTGCTTCCTTACAGTTTTGACACTATTAACTATTTTAATATTTGTCATTATATTTGTTTTCACTGAAATAAATGGTCTTTCACAAGCGAGGAAATATCCAGCAATGTGGGCATATGGTCGACATTATCGTGTAGAAAGTGTAGATGAAAAGAGACAATCCTTCGATTGTGGCATCATGGTTGACTTCAAGCAATCCAGTCGATCAAGCTCAAAAGATACGAATATAATTGAAGGGAATCTACAATATGTTGGGAAAATACAATAAATTATTGAGTTGGATTACCGCTCTTTTAAATGTTGTATTTTTAAGTGTAGATGGTATGAAACATTTGAGAGGATGCAAAGACATGATACCCATAGTGGATTGTTTTCTATAGATTCCTCATGCTTCCTACCAGAGGATAAGTAGCCTTATGTTCTACCAATTCATTACGAGGATGTATTTCTTTAACTCAAACAAGAAGCGGTAGTGATCATTTATATATTAATTCATAGTTTATTGTGAATGTATACATGTGTTTATTAATCAGTAAAATTATTATAACGTGCATCTAATATATGTATTTCGTTCATGTGCAGGTATTTTTCTATGAAGATATTTTGGACCCAAAATGGATGTTTGTCATACATTATGATCCAAGATTAAGGCATGTATTTGATGATACATTAGCGGATACTGAGAAAAACAATGATGAACAAAAAAATGAGAGAGAGGGATTAGAGAACATCTAAGAAATTGACATCCATGATGATGTTGAAGATGGTTATGTTCAGGCACAAGAACACAACAATCCAGAGTTAGATGATGTTATGGAAGACAACAATATGGATGGTATAGAAAATGATGATCGAAATACATCTAGTAACAATATAGATGGTCTACAGTCAAATTTCAATGATGATGAAGATGATGCAGATCAAGATGAGGATGATGATAATATTAATTACTTGAAAGAACATATGAACATTGACAATGATACACTTGATGACATTGTAGCAGACAATAATGCTAATGACCAAGACTTCTAAATTTTCAAAATTATTTGCAATCCATATTTAAAAAGGATGATTCTTATGGCCTAAACTTTGAAATGCTTCAGTAATATTATTTGTGTTGATACAAATTACTTATTGCAATATCCTTAAATTGTTCAATCTTTGGTATGAATTATTGGCAAAAAAAAATAGGATTACTTGGATGCTTCTTCCATTCATTTTGTATCAACATATGTTCATGAAGACACAAAAGTTAATAAAATATTAATGCACGTAACTCACAATTATTTAAATAAGCAACTTTGTTAACTTTATTATTTTTAAATAGTTTCTATTTTTATGTTGAACATCTAACAAGGCAAAATAAGCTCAAATTTTCAAAAAAAATAGCAGCTCTACCAACATCCACAATAAATGCTTTACTATATCAACATATTAATTCACATAAGCATAGTATTGAGGCTCAATAACTGATATTCATTCAAATATAAGAAGAAATAAGTTTGGAAAACATAAGAAAAATATAGAATGATGACACAGTCATGGAGAATCTATGATAATAATATTTTCTCCATTATATTGCTTCAATTGATATTATAGTGATCTTCTTTAATAATCCCAATGTTATCCCCTCAAGTTATTGTGGAAGTATGAAAGGAATTTTAATTCTTAAGTTGATGGAAACCAATCAAAACAATTTCTCTAAAAGGACTTTTAACCCTTAATAGGAGCCAATTAAAGTAAATTATTTGAAAGGACTTTAATTCACACCTAACTAGAAACCAATCAAAGCATCCACACAGTAACAACAAATTTTCCATGATAAATCTTGCAGATTTAAATAACTTGAAAAGATCACTTTGGAGACAACAAAGCAATAAATAAGCATGAAAAATTTAACACAGCAATTGAACACTAAAAATGGATTACGAATTATAATCAGTCATCTCCATTATATTGCCTTTTAAATAATATGCATTATAACAAATAGTTATGATGTTTGATGACAAATAGTTAATTAACATAAATGAAAACATAACACTTTAGCACATGAATGAATTGATCCGTTAATCTTCCAGTAGGTGCCCATTGTTAGAACTAGAATTTTCATAGAAATTCTAAAGGGATTTATCCATTAAAAATCCAAATTCATGCTATCTTTTTCATAAAAAATCACTTTATTACTATCCACAAAGCCAAAACAGCCTTTTACCGTTGTACCGCTACCTTATCATCCACCCTATATAGCCCTCACCTCATACCTCCTTACCACAGCCTCTTGTGAAATGGCTAGCGGTATCACAGTCAAGACAATTATCACTATATCCTTTTACCACTATACCATGGAGGGTTAGAGATTAGCCTAAGGTAGAGCAGTGAGATGAAGAACAATGATGAAGGGAAAACACTATACCACGTAGGGTCAGAACAAGACCTGTGGTAGAGGGATACACTTGAGAATAACAAAAAGAGTAGACACCAGCATACCGCAGGAAGGAAAAATATAGCCCGTGGTAAAGTGGTATAGAAAGCAAAGGAATGGGAGAACACTATGGTACTGTAAAGAGGTGAAAGGTATCCTACGGTATAGCAGTATATTGATAGGTGTATGATGGATACACTGTGGTACCGCAAGAGAACCAAAAGCTATGTGTGGTAGAGCGGTAGGCCAATAAAGGAGAATCAAAGCACACCGTGGTACTGCAAGGGATAGAAAAGTGGCACGAGGTAACATGGTAAAGCAGCCGTTGTGACATTTAAAACATGCTAGTTACATCAGTCAAATTCAAAATATGAACTGAGCTCGATGAAAAATATTTGAATTATGTGAATTTATGATTCGATAATTAATGCATATTGGTGAAGAGGTAAATGAAGTAAATTGAGGCTTCTCGATCATATTAGCTGAAATCAAGTGCGAACAAGCTCAAGGTGCAAAAGCGAAAGTAATTCTCAGAGGTGAACTATATTTTCAGGTAAGCCCTATTCACTACTCATTGATTTTACAATAATGACACCAAAGAAATCAAAAATAGGAGCTAAGAAGGATGAAGCCAAGCCTAGTAAACCCTCTTTACAATCCCCATTGCTTGCCTTGTTGCCTAGTTCGGTAAACAAAGGGTCCAAAATTTTTTTTAGAGGCTTAGCTTAGTGTTGTAGAGACCCCATCATACCTCAGTCGGGTTGGAATATCTACTGGTACTTCTACAAGAAAAGGAACGACAAGGTTCCAACATCAAACCCATCAACCCTAGACTTGGCCAAATTAATTATTCCCAATGTCTTCATTGATACTGAGTTAATTAAATCCCTTCCTCATAGTTATCATGCCCCAACCAAAACTATCAAACTTCCAAATGGTGGGTGCTTGGTTGATGTCAATAGAGATGCCAATGTAAAACAATTTAATCTGAACAAGCAAGTTGTGACAAAGGTGAATGTAGTGAAATTAGAGCAGGAGTATAAGAGGTTAAGAATAACTAAACGAAGTGATGATCTCCCCTTACACAATAAGAGGGGTGATGATAATAGAAAAATCCCAATTCCTACTTCTAGAGTTGAACCCTTTCAGGTTGTTGAATTCCAAGTGTATTTCAGAAATACTTACCTAGCATTGTGTCAAATATTGGGGGTAGGTGTAGAGGAACACATGTTGCTAGGGTTGATGAGGATGGATATGATAATTCAACATCCTGAATCAATTGTAGAGTTTTACTTTGCGTCTATGATTGAGGAACAAATTCATGAAGGTTTGCTTCAAGTCAGGGAGGCTAAGGCCCCCATTACTTTTAGAAAATACTCTTTGTTATGTCATCTAATTTTATATCAGAATGAAATGAAATGGACCAAAAGGATGAGGTTGTGTACACAAGATAAAAAAGTAAGACTCCCTGTACAGAACTGGTGTTATATTTGGGACAACAGGTGCAAAGAAAGTGATTTTGTTGTGTTTAGAGATGATTTTTCTATGAGGTTAATAGATGCTCTTGGTTACCCAACACCAAGAATACATGAATCATTAATGAGGGTGATGAGCCTAGTGCAATACAATCCAGACCAAGGATTTACTCATAATTATGCTAATTGGTTCCTCATGCCACAACATACTGTCATCAGGGTGTACGACTATGACCAAGCACCACATATTTTGCTAAAATTTGTGCCTACTAGAGTGCGATTTTTGTAGTTCATGTGGTAGATGCTCTGGATCGAGCATGATCTAATGAGGAATCGGAGAAAAAGGCACATTTTTTCCTGATATGACAGTGTTTGATGAGTTTTTTGTTGGATCAGACATGTTAGAAGAGCTACAAAGATTCATTAGGCTTAATTATCCCCTCAAGTCCAAAAAAGAAAGAGTATGTGACCTAGAGGGTCACATTAATATGATCAGAAGGACCTTAATAACAAA
Source organism: Sequoiadendron giganteum (assembly GCA_007115665.2). Lineage (NCBI taxonomy): Eukaryota > Viridiplantae > Streptophyta > Pinopsida > Cupressales > Cupressaceae > Sequoiadendron > Sequoiadendron giganteum. The sequence continues at coordinate 138,113,469 of CM021102.1, read as the reverse complement.
GAGGGTCATATCTCATGAATTTGACCCCAAGGAGGATGCTGTAAGAAATTTGGTTTATTTTGATGATGTTATGCAAGCAAGGAAAAGGTGGATTACAATGATGAAGTGGGAAAATCAGAAGAGACAACAGGATAAAGGTGTTTTTTGCAAATGAACCTGGCCTTTTGAAAAGGATGCAGTTGATCCTGTAGGATTTGAGAAATGCAAATCCACAGAACCCGATCAATACCTGCATGCAAAAGACTTGTCACAGAGAAAGAGAGAGATCAAGACAAGGGTTTGGCTCTCACAATGTGCAAGATGTATTCCAGAAAAATGAATAGTGCATCTGAAAGATACAAGAGATCGATCCTTATAAAAGGAGATCAAAACCTAAAAGGAAAATTTAACCCTAAAGGTAAGTGCATTTAATAATTAATATTAATTATTAAATGACTAATATGTGTACAAGGCGAAATCTTAAGAGGAGAGTAAAGTTAATTAATTACTTTACTCTAACACCCCCCCTTAAGATGAGCAAGAGTGCAGCTACAAACATGTGCAAGAAAGCAAAGGTAGCTACAATGCATGAAAATAAAAATGGGTCCTGGCAACTAGGCCTGATCAGGTACCCATTTACAAAAGCAATGCAAAATAAATGAAATGGGGTAAAGGAGAAAACCCAGTGGGAACAAAACTCCTCCCCAAAATAGAATGCAAAGAAAGGAATGTGATGTACTAATGAAAGAAGGATAGGAGGTGGATTACATGATACCCCCCATAGACAACTTCTATCATATAAGTACATATACAATGGTCTCCATAGGAGAGATAGAAAGAGAGAAGAAGGCCCCCCCACAATGAAGAAACTCTATCACAATGGTAGATGCCTGATGTAGAATCCAAAAAGAGATCCTGAAGCGGTAGATGATATTCCTCCCCTTGGGAAGAAACGGATCCAAAGGACGATGTCGAAGAAACCCTGTGAAGAGTGATGAACCAATCTGTCTCAAGATGTGTGCCATGATAGGATGCTGAAGAAACTCTCTGTCTGAATTGAAACAAATGATGTCAAATCCAAACTGATGTGGAGAATCCTGAAATGCAACCTCTGAATGCACTGATAATGGTGGGCGTACAGTAATAACCTGACTGTCAAGGTAGAGGAGATGAATATCCTCAAAATAATCCTCCAAATCTGCAATATAGGACTCAACAAACAAGAAGGATATGTCTGCAAGATAAGAGTCCAAAGTAGCTATGTCTGGAAGGTGAATGATGCCCTACTGCACTGAATCAGGAACAATAGGAGATGCTGATGAAGTCTCAGTCTGAAGAGTGGGAACATGAATACAAGTCTCTGAACCATCGACACATGCAAGACCTGTAAGATACTCAAGCTCCTCTAGAGTACAATTATCATAGGGTATGAAATCTACATCTGCAAGAGGGATGAGACAATCTGCAGTGGGATTCTTTGGGAATGGAGAGATATTAGGGTCTCCAAAAATCTCCCAAAGATGTTTCCAAAGTGTGTGAGGACAGCGAACGTCGGATAAAGCACACAAAGTGTCAAAATCAACACTACAACCAATAACCCCTACAATATGATCTCAAATAATAACCCATGCTAATAAACCCCTTGATGTGTCTGGTGTAGGTATGAGATCATATAAATAAGGAAAAATATTGAGCCACTTACAATGTGTAAGTATGCCCTTTGCCCATGACTCATAATTATCCTTATCTAGAAATACAACTGAAGGGTGAGTAGAAAAACCCATTATACTCACTCAAATGAAAATATCAGAAATTGAAACTCTCAATCATAATAAATCATATCAACATAATCCATCCCACACAAACAAATCCAATGTAGGTGCCAGAATGTCCAAGTAATTATGCAAAGTGTAAAAACACACAAGGCTGAATTAAATATACTTGGTAAATTATCTAATCAAATAAACTATAGATCTGGAAAGTACTCTGTAATACCTTTCCAACGCCTATTCGTTTGCACAAAACGGAGAACGGACACAAAAGATACGCCCCCGGGAGTGAAAAACTCAAATTCTGACTTTAACTGGCAAAAACGACTGCAAAACGGAAAAATCAGAAGAAATAACTAGTACCACTGGAACAGTGTCGAAACCAGCTTTTTGACGATATTTTGTTTTCGAAAAACCGAATTCGTATGCAAAAGTTATGGCCAAAATACCAAAATTGCTCCAAAAAAGTTTGAGGGTTAAGCCTGGTGGTTAGGCTAACTGCTAGCGTTAACCACTAGCGGTTAACTGACGGCGACGCCCATAACACTATGATTTTCAAATTTTTTTCTCGGATTGCGTGCCGTACTAGGCTGTATGACCCAAAAATGAAAAAAATTTGCCTCCCGGAGTCATTGTGTTCGATTTCGACAATTTGACAGTCGATTTAGGGGTTTTTGGGTACTCTGAATGCGATGGTGAGGTCCGTTTGGGTTGAAATTGCTCCAAAATTGCAGGTACGCTCTGGATCAGGAACCCTCAAAAAACATCAAACCCTCGTAGATCTAACATCGTGAAGCCAAATTTGATGAATTTTATATCAAAATAGGGGTTTTGGGACGCTACAAGCTCAACGGTGAGGTCCGTTTGAGCTCAAAGTGTACCAAAAAAAAAAAACCCCCCTATTCCAAATAAAAACTAGAAAACAAACACAGATCTGATGCAAACAAACCTAGATCTCTAAACCTTTCAAAAATTGAACAAGCTGTAGCAGATCTGGCTCTGATACCATGTAGGATTTGAGAAATGTAAATCCACAGAACCTGATCAATACCTGCATGCAAAAGACTTGTCACAGGGAAAGAGAGAGATCAAGACAAGGGTTTGGCTCTCACAATGTGCAAGATGTATTCCAGAAAAATGAATAGTGCATCTGAAAGATACAAGAGATCGATCCTTATAAAAGGAGATCAAAACCTAAAAGGAAAACCTAACCCTAAAGGTAAGTGCATTTAATAATTAATATTAATTATTAAATGACTAATATGTGTGCAAGGCGAAATCTTAAGAGGAGAGTAAAGTTAATTAATTACTTTACTCTAGCAGATCCTTGAAAAATAGGATGGAATGTATAAAATGGCTCAAGATGAAGGGTTGATCATGCCTCCCATCTCTCACCAACAACCACATGAAGCTTCAACATCATATTTACCTCCCCCATCACCTTCACACCCATCCCCTCCATCTCCCACACATGAACCCCTGGCCAAGAAGCAAAAGATTGAATCATTGGTTGAATATAGTGATGACAAAGAGGAAGGAGCAGTCATTTCCCTAACTAAGATAAGAGAAGTGGAAAAGCAGTAGAAAATCCAAGAACCTCATGATCCAAAAATCAGGATATCAGATGAAGCTGCAGATGAGATTTAGGATGATGAAAGAGTAGTTGCCTCTCTACGGTTTATCGAGGATGATAATTTTATTCACACTAATGAATTTAAAGTTTTTTGGATCAAGATGAAAATGAAAGAGTTTGATGAAATATTGAAGATGAATCTCATAGGAGCTAATAATTCAAAACAAGCTGAAGTTCAGACCCAAACATGGGCAGAGTTAAATATTGATAATATCAATGTTACCCCTCAAGAAGCAAGAGAATTAGTATTGAAAAGTGATATGTTGATCATACCAGGAATGGAATTGTCCAAGTTGTTTCTTTTGGACCAAATTAGAGCACAAAGAGTACCCAATGTTGATTGCAGAGTTTGACTCGGAGGAAGGTGTATCAGGAACAAGATATAACCCTACCACTTAGACTCTTGCCTTATGGACAAAGCAAAAGAACACAAGGAATCTCAGACTCTTGGATGTGGTGCAGGAAATGAGGGGTTCAACCATGGTAAAGACTATGAAAGATACAACTCCTACAAAGGCTTCAATTATGACTATGCATTCAACAATGTTTACCAAAGATGTGGTGGAGAGTATGGAGAAGAAAATAACTGAATATGAGAAAAGACTAAGATTATCAAATGATGAAGTAAATAAATTGTTTATTGAAAATTTAAAGTTAAAATAAAAATTACAATAGGCAACAACAATGAGGGGGGATGAGGTAGTTGTATATCACCCACCTATCCAAGTTGAAGACCCACAAATTCAATAGATGAAAGATGAAATTGATAAGCTAAAGAAACATAATATGGAAGATGTCAAGCATCACATCCTGGATACCCTAAGAAAGATATTGGAGCATAGAATTTAAGTGTTGAAGGAAAAGATAGGTGGAGTAAATGAAAGCTTTAGCAATCTAGTTAAAGCCTTGGAACAGATAATTACCAATTCCCCTATCCTTGAGGAACTCCAGAAAAGATGGCAGCCTACCTATCACATTTTAACTACTCTTTGCAAGGAAACACAAAGGGATCTAGATGCACCTCCAAAGCTTAAACCTACTTTGAAAATGGTGAAGGGTGTGATTGAGGAGCACAAGTATTTAATGGAGATGGATAAGAAAGTGGAGAATAGAAGGAACAAATTTGATTCTATAAAGAACATTTTTAGCCCTCCAATCATCAGAGATGATAATCAATTAAAAGGCATCGATGAGTGGAAAGGTGAATTTGATCATATGGTTTCTTAGTGCTTGACACACATATAGAATGGTGAGGATGTCATCCTTAAAAAAATTTATACGTTGCTTGATGGAATTTTCATACTGGATAATGGATACATGAAATTTGAGGTAGATGTTAGAAACCTGCTTCACAATAGATGGAAGAGTCGCCTCACGAATCTCACTACTACACAAGAATTCAAATGGCCAAATGATCTGACAATTAGTAAGTGGCAAGAGAATTATCTAGGCTCTGATGAGGATTAATTATCATCGTCACAAGGAAAGATTAATCATACAGTAAAAGCTTTGCACAAGTCTTGTATGACCATGGGCTTCTCACTCGAAGACTAATGGATTAGACCATATGTTTAATTCATAATTATGTTTTGTTACCAAATGGCATGACCTTTGGTTTGAAACTTGTTTCCTCTCATATAAATACGAGAGACCAAGACCAAAGGAAGAGGATTAGATTAGAAATAGGAGAAAATAATAGGTGAGTAGGAACAGATACAATGTCTACATTTCGAAAGACCATGATGCAAGTATAATTTTGAAGAAGTTAATGAAATATCTCTGATTCAGTGGCTCCATTTTGGTATCTATTGTTTGTTGAAGTTATTCAATTATTTGATTGTCTCCAACTTAATGTTTCCTAGTTATTTAAGTTGATATATCAAGTATATACTCAATTTAACAATGCACATTTGCTATACTTGTGTGATGTGATTATTTGGTTTCTTTAAAGAAGAATTAAATTCCTTTTGATCAATCACAGTAATCTGGAAGTGTTATTTGGATCAATAAGAAGAATCATATAATTAGGATTGATATTTTGTCTCCAATAGAGTTTGTCAATCACTTTCTTGCATGTTTATACAAGTTATAAACCTATATTAGTATGCAAAACAATTAGAGTTTCTTCCACATATCAGCCACTCATCTTTGACTTTCATCTAACTCCAATTTACCCAACAAGGTACTGGTCTTGCCCATTTCATTTTAGTTTTATCATACCAAAATCAAATTTTACATCTATTAATTGAACATATTAAATTATACCTTGATATTGCTTATACAATTTATACCAAATTAGGATCACATCTCTCCATTGTCAATTTCCCTTATGGATAGATTGATCAAGTAGGAAACACAATCTAAGTCTGCTCCATTTGCATAGGTATACCCACCTAGGTGTGGAAGAGCCTGAAGAGAAGAAGGTTAAAATTCATCATTTGGCCTTGTACATTAGCCAAAAACGTATCAAGATCTTGGCAACCTCTTGTGGTTTCAAACCAGCATTTTTGAGACCTAACAGTTTGGCAATTCCACTGGGGAGTCAAATCTAAATCTTAGCCTTTGTCATATAGTCAATACCTTGCAAGAGACTCCACTTGGAACAAGGAACTAAAAAATTTTCTCACTTCTCTAAAAAGTGAGTTGCGACTCTAAAGAGATAAGTGCATTAAAAATTTGATAACATAAAGTATACATCAGAACCTACCATAGAATTCAGACCATCAAAATAGCTTACAACATGCAAGGTAGAATTTCTCTGTATAAGGATGGTCCTAATGACAAGATTAAATGGGCACACAAGAATGATAAGGGCAAGAAGGTGTATGATGACATGTGATTAACAAATAAAGATAAAACAAGAAAATCACACCTTGTGACATATAATCGTTATGACACATTAACAAATGAGAATAGCTCAGCTAGAGAGCCTCGTACTCCAAAAGAAAAGAGGAATCCTTTCTATCAGCTATATCAAAAGGGACAGGAGGAATTCATGGCTAGATGTGAGCTTGAAAGAGATAGGAGACAACATGAGCATGATTAGAAAATGGCAATACTCGAAGGGAATCAAAATGAACTTGGTAATGATGTAGCCTTTGAAGAAAACTATGAATTCATGACTCAAGATGAAATAAATGCACAATTGGAACATGAAAGACAAGAAGTGGAAAGAACAAGAGCAGAATATGAACAAAGGCTCCAAGAAATAAAAGAGATTCAAGAATTGAAGCTCCAAAAGGCCCAAATTAAGGCTCAGATGGCTAAAATCCCTAAATATGTACCACCTCATAGGCAAGGGAATAATAATTCAAGACCTTCAAATCCCCCACAAACACAACAAAATTAGTCAGGGAATCGATACAAACCTCCAAAATTTCCACTCAAGAATCCACCACAACATCCAAATACTCAGCCACATCATGGCCAACAGTATGTGCCACCACCCCAAATACAATACAACAAACCATTATATCAAAACCAACATCCTCAAAATCCATCTCCTCCACCATACACAACCATGATCAGACAATTTGATTTGGCAGGATTTCAAGTATATCCCTACCCTATGGACAATAGTTGGAGAGGTTTGGTCCCAAAGTTCACAGGAAGTAGTGCAGTCATTGCTGAGGAACATTTGAGGAGTTTTAATGCTTTTATCCAAGACCTAGATATGTAGTATGAGGACATACAGATGAAGTTTTGAATTATGTCATTAACTGAGGAAGCTAGAGATTGGTTTAATAGTTTACCAACAACCTCTATTGATTCCATTCAAGAGTTTCAAGATTAGTTTCTTGAATAGTATGGGAACCAGTGTGCACCAGATTTTTCCTTGCATGAACTCATAAGCATCCAGAAACATCAAAATGAGTCGGTCTGTGACTTCAACAGGAAGTTCTCCAAATTACATAACAAGATACCACCAGGGTCTAAGTTGGCAGATCCTACAACATTGAGCATTTATGTGAAATAATTTTATCCAAAGACTAGATATGAGCTTAGAAATAGGTGCCCCAAAGATCTAGCTGAGGCGCAAAAGATAGTTTTAACCATTGAAAATAAAAAAAAGGTTGTGGGGATGGTTAATAAGAGACATAATCCTAGGGTTCCCCAACCCTTCAATAATTCTCAGCATAGGCAAGAAAATACATACAGGAATGAAAGGCCTAGGCTTCATGATATGACTTATAATACAAATTGGAAGGATGGAAAGCTTGTGATGGATAGGCCTAAAAATAAGGAGAGACCTGACCCTTTAAAGAAGAGAGGGACATATATGGTGAACAATAATCCTTGGTGTCAAATTTTTGACTTACCACATTCCCTTGACTATTGTATTGTAGCTCAATCAATATGAGAAGAGGAGATTCCAGTGGACAATAATGAAGAAGATCACACAATTTATTTGACTTCCCACACCCTTCATCCCATTGAGCAAGGATATTCCTCTTCAGAGGAAGGAGGCTATGAGTATGATGTTGACCACCAAAGGTACAATATCCATATGCAGAACAGCAAGTCTTTTTTGAACATGAAGAAAGCAATGATGAGCAGTGTTCTCCTAGTACAACACATCAGTTAGGAAAATGTAATATAAGGAGACCGACTGAGGAGGAGATTAAGAAATTAACCATTGCTATAGTAGAATAGGCTAAAAATATATACTGGTTAAGAAATAGAATAATAAATTAAAATGAAGGCGTTCCAAGAGGAATATTTTTGAAAGATAAGAAAGCACCACATGGAGCTTCAAAAAATATAGAAAAAAAAGAACCTAATAAGAATGAACAAAAGCATGTTCATAAGGAGAAGAACAAAGAGTTGCATAAGGACAATCAAAAAAGCAAAAGGGAGAAGGAGGAGAACAAAGGAGAATCATTGGAGCAAAAGAAGATGAACGGAATAGAAGGTGCCTCTTTTGATTTCACACAAGCTTTATCCCAAGTAAAAAAAATTGTCCCATTACTGGAAATGATGAAGATTAAAGAGTATAGGGATAGTGTTATTCAGTTAATATCTAGTGGAAATGATAAAAACACAAACCTTGAGAACAAGGGGACCACTAAGATCAGTAATAAGAAAGAAGAAGTAGAAGTCCCTGAGGTTTGTTTAGGTGATGTGTTGATAAACCCTCCACAAGTTGATCCATTTTTCACTACAATGCTCATAAATAAAAAGTTGGTAAGAAATTATATGATAGATTCAGGGGCATCTATCAATATCATGCCAGTAGCGGTTATGAAACAACTTGGGATGTGGGTAGATATTGATGGTGGAAAATGTTATGCTATGGATAGCTGACCTGTTATGGTGGTAGGAATTATGAAAGATGTAGGGGTGAAGTTGGCTGCTTATCCACAAGAAACTTATAATATAGACATAACTATGACTGATACACCTCCTCATTTTGGAATGTTGTTATCAAGACAATAGACTGTAGCAATTGGAGGGAATGTAGAGTTTGACTTATCATATTCCACAATTCCAGTTAATGGTGAAGAATTTAAGTTATATAGAGAGCCAAGAATGAGTCATATTGTGGATTATGTTCCTCAAGAACAGCTAAATTGCTTTTGTGATGTGGATCTAGGGAACTTCAGAGTAGAGCCTTCTCAGCCTGAATTGACAAACACTGACCCAATTGATAGATATGTTTCCAAGAATGAACATAGTGTGTGGAAAATGCATTTTGATGGAACATGTAGTTAGGAAGGCAATGGAGTTGGTGTATTTTTTATTTCACCCCAAGGAATCACAATCAAATATTCATTTTTGTTGACTTTTGAGTGTACAAATAATGTGGCAGAGTATGAAGCTTTGCTAATTGGTTTAAATATGGATGTTAAACATAAGATCAAGCTACTAACTATCCTGGGAGATTCAGAATTAATCATCTCACAAGTCAGGTCAACATATGCTGCAAAAAATAAAAGGTTAAAACAATATAGGAATGTTGTGTGGGATACAATCGAATTATTTGATGCTTTTTCAATAGAATGGATAGACAGATCAAAAAATTTGATGGCAAATTTCCTAGCTAATATAGCCCTAAAAAGAGATGATGTCACCTTGGCTAGAGTATCTCAGGTTGAATTTAAAATAAGGACTGCTATCCCTGATAATATCTATAACTAACAAGTTTTCAACGATCACACTAATCTCATAAAATTTCTCCATTGTATTGATCAATATGAATATCAAGAGATCAATTTTAATACCTTTGTTGAAGAAGTAGATGGGAAACAGACTGTATTTGGGAAAGAAGTTTTGCAACTTAAAACCAACAAACTTCCAAAAGGACTTGTGGCACTATAAATATTATATGATGGAAGTGATCGCTCTCTCATGAAGCAGACACTAGTCAAGAGAGAAGATATTGAAGAAATCAATTTAGGGACAAAGTTAGCACCAAAAAAGGTATATATTGGAAAGAAAATAAGTCTAACAATTAGAAGAATGTTGATTGCATTGTTAAGAAAGTACAAACATGTGTTTGCTTGGTCTTATGAGGATCTGAAAGCATACAAAGAAGATCTTTTTGAACATGAGATTCCACTAAAACTAGACACAAATCCATTCAGACAAAAGCAAAGGCCCATCAACCCAACTTTGGAGCCCAAAATACAAGAGGAGTTGGAAAAACTTAGAGATAGAGGCATTATCAAACCCATTAGACATTCAACATGGGTCTCCAACTTGGTCCCAGTAAGAAAGAAAAATGGGGATATTAGGCTGTGTGTAGATTTCAAAAATTTAAATGTTGCCTCCCTTAAAGATAATTATCCTCTCCCGAATATGGAAGCAATATTACACAAAGTAATAGGACATGCGTTGTTGTCAATGATGGATGGGTTTTCTGGGTATAACTAGGTTAAAGTTAAAGAGTTTGAGCAATACAAGACAACATTTACTACACCATGGGGGACATATGTTTATGTGAGAATGCAATTCGGTCTCACAAATGTAAGGGAAACTTTTCAAAGGGCCATGGATGTGGCATTTGCAGATTTAATCAATGCTATAATGGTGGTGGATTAGGACGACCTCACTGCTTATTCCAAAAGGGCAGAAGACCATGTAGAACACCTGGAGAGAATATTCATTAAAGCTCTTGAATATGGTATCAACCTCAACCCCAAGAAATATCATTTTGTTGTCATAGTGGGTAACCTTTTAGGGCATATTGTGTCAAAAGAAGGAATTAGAATAGACCCTGAAAGAGTAGAGGCCATAGACAAAATCCCCATTCCCAAAACTGTCAAAGTCATTCAATCATTTTCTGGACAAATTAACTTTGTTAGGAGATTTGTATCAATTTTTTCTGAAATCATTAAACCTATATCCAAAAAGTTGGAAAAGGGAGAAAAGATAGATTGGAATACAAAAGCCCTCGAAGCCTTTATATCCATCAAAAAATCCATCAAAGAAGCCCCCATTCTAAAGTCTCCTGATTTTACCAAACCTTTTCAAATATTCTCTTTTTCCTCATTTCATACTATAGCAGTTGTTATGTTACAAAAGAATGATGAAGGTCATGAGCAACCTATGTCCTTCTTTAGCAAATCATTGCAGGGGTCAGAGTACAAATAGAAGCCCATTTCCACCAATGGGGAATTGAATTTATTGGGGAAATACAAGAAAAGTCAAGTGGAGGACATAAATGGATATTGGTAGCTACTGATTATTTCACTAAATGGGTAGAGGCAATCCCAACCAAACAAGCAATAAGCAAGGTGATAATATTTTTTTTGATGGAGAGCATCATAACCAGATTTGGTACACCAGTAAGATTAATCACAGACAATGGAATGTGTTTCAGGTCTGATGAGTTCAGGAATTTTTGCAACACATATGGTATTATTGTTTCTTATGTTGCCCCTTACCACCCACAAGCAAACGGTCAAGCATAATCTAGTAATTAAAGCCTGTTGAAAATTATAAGAAGGATTCTAGATGGAAATAAAAAGGCATGGTACTCAAAGTTAAGAATGGTCGTATTGGAGGAAAAAATTACTGTAAATAAAGCAATTGGAAAATCTCCATTTGAACTGGAATATGGAACATAGGCTAGGATGCCACTACAAAACCTTTTACCAGTTTATAATTTAATTCTTCAAGAGGATGTAGATATTCCAGAACCAATGGAGGAAAGGATAGAGTAGCTTGCAAAACTTGATGAAATAAGGAGAATGGATCAAAAGAAAAATGTGAAGTTGCAATCACAAGTGAAATATCTTTTTGATAAGAATGCCAAAGATAGGAAGTTTGAGGTAAATGATATAGTGTTAATGTGGAATGCTTGATGTCAAGAGAAGGGAAAACATGGAAAATTTAAAGCCCTATAGTTAGGTCCCTTTGTTATCATTGATAAGGGAGGAGAGGACTCATACTATTTGTAAAATATGGCAGGTGAGCAACAGGAATTGCCAGTACATGGGCAGTTTCTGAAACAATTCTTCTCTTAAGGAGTACCAGACGATTAAGGGTTGCCAGTGCATGGACAATTCTTAACAAACCTCTTAAAACATTCCTTTCCATGCACAATAGTTTAGGAAATCAAAAAGGGATTAGGACTTGCTAGTACATAGACAGTCCTAATATTCCCTCATTAAAAATGAAAAAATTCTCCATGTACAATATTATAGGATCATTTCCATCTCCTCCATGTTCCACCTCCTTCAATTCTCTCACATCCTTTGAAATCTTGGTCTGCTCCGAGAGATATTTTGGATTCTTGCAGTGATGGTAAACCACTCATCCCCAACTGGAGCCATTGTTAGAACTAGAATTTTCATAGAAATTCTAAAGGGATTTATCCATTAAAAATCCAAATTCATGCTATCTTTTTCATAAAAAGTCACTTTATTACTATCCACGAAGCCAAAACATCCTTTTACCACTGTACCGCTACCTCATCATCCACCCTATATATCCCTCACCTCATACCTCCTTACGACAGCCTCTTGCAAAATGGCTTGTGGTATCATGGTCAAGACAGTTATCACTATATCCTTTTACTGCTATATCATGGAGGGTTAGAGCTTAGCCCGTGGTAGAGCGGTGAGATGAAGAATAGTGATGAAGGGAAACCAATATACCATGGAGGGTCAGAACAAGACCTATGGTAGATCGATACACTTGAGAATAACAATAAGAGTAGACACCACCATACCATAGGAAGGAGAAATATAGCTTGTGGTAAAGGGGTATAGAAAGCAAAGGAATGGGAGGACACCACGGTACCACAGGGAGGTGAAAGGTATCCCATGGCATAGCGGTATATTGATAGGTGTATGATGAATACACCATGGTACTGCAAGAGAACCAAAAGCTATGCCTCATAGAGTGGTAGACCAATAAAGGAGAATCAAAGCACACTACGGTACCACCAAGGATAGAAAAGTGGTGCAAGGTAACACGATAAAGCAACCATTGTGACATTTAAAACATGCTAGTCACATCAGTCAACTTCAAAATATGAACTGAGCTCGATGCAAAAGATTTGAATTATGTGAATTTATGATTCGATAATTAATGCATATCAGTGCATATCAGTGAAGAGGTAAATGAAGTAAATTGAGGCTTCTCGATCATATCAGCGAAAATCAAGTGCAGACGAGCTCGAGGTGTAGAAACGAAAGGAATTTTCAGAGGTGAACTGTATTTCTAGGTAAGCCTATTCACTACTCATTGAATTTATAGTAATGGCACCAAAGAAAATAAAAGTAGGAGCTAAGAAGGATGAAACCAAGCCTAGTAAACCCTCTTTACAATCCCCATTGCTTGCCTTGTTACCTAGTTCGGTAAACAAAGGGTCCCAAAATGTTTTTAGAGACTTAGCTCAGTGTTGTAGAGACCCCAAAATACCTCAGTCGGGTTGGAATCTCTACTAGTACTTCTACCAGAAAAGGAATGACAAGGTTCCAGCATCAAACCCGTGGACCCTAGACTTGGCCAAACTAATTGTTCTCAATGTCTTCATTGATACCGAGTTAATTAAATACCTTCCTCATAGTTATCACACCCCAACCAAAACTGTCAGAATTCCAAATGGTGGGTGCTTGGTTGATTTCAATAGAGATGCCATTATAAAATGTTTTATTCTGAACAAACAAGCTGTGACAAAGGTGAATGTAGTGAAATTAGAGCAAGAGTATAAGAGGTTAAGAAGAAACTAACGAGCTCCCCTTACATATGAAGAGGGGTGATGATAATAGAAAAATCCAAATTCTTGCTTCTAAAGTTGAACCCTTTCAAGTTGTTGAATTCCAAGTGTATTTCAGAAACACTTACCTTGCATTGTGTCAAATATTGGGGGTAGATGTAGAGGAATAGATGTTTCTAGGGTTGATGAGGATGGCTATGATAATTCAGCATCCTGAATCAAATGTAGAGTTTGACTTTGCATCTATGATTGAGGAACAAATTCATGAAGGTTTGCTTCAAGTCAGGGAGGCTAAGGCCCCAATTCCTTTCAGAAAATACTCTTTGTTATGTTATCTAATTTTATATCAGAATGAAATGAAATGGACCAAAAGGATGAGGTTGTGTACACAAGAGAACAAAGTAAGACTCCCTGTACAGAACTAGTGATATTTGGGACAATAGGTGCAAAGAAAGTGATTTTTTTGTGTTTAGAGTTGATTTTTCTATGAGGTTAATACATGCTCTTGGTTACCCAACACCAAGACTACCTGAATCATTAATGAGGGTGATGAGGCCAATGCAATTCAATCCAGACCAGTGCTTTACTGATAACTATTTTGATTGGTTCCTAATGCCACAACATACCGTCATCAGGGTTTACGGTTGTGACCAAGCACCACATATTTTGCCAAAATTTGTGCCTACTAGAGTGTTCTTTTTGGAGTTCATGTGGCAGATGCTCTAGATGGAGCATGATCTAATGAGGAATCAGAGAAAAGGCACATTCTTTCATGATCAGATAGTGTTTGAAGAGTTGTCTATTGTACTAGACATGTTATAAGAGCTACAAAGATTTTGGAGGGTTAATTATCCCCTCAAGTCTTGAAAAGAAAGAGTATGTGACCAATAGGGTCACATTTATATGATCAAAAGGACCTTACTAACAAAGAGGGCCATATCTCATGAATTTGACCCCAAGGAGGATGTTGTAAGAAATTTGGTTTATTTTGCTGATGTTATGCAAGCAAGAAAAAGGTGGATTACAATGATGAAGTGGGAAAATCAAAAGAGACAACAGGATAAAGGTTTCAAGGGGTTTTTTGCAAATGAACCTAGCCTTTTGAAAAGGATGCAATTGATCCTTGAAAAATATGATGAAATCTATAAAATGGCTCAAGAAGAAGGGTTGATCATGGCTCCCATATCTCACCAACAACCACATGAAGCTTCCACATAAGATTTACCTCCCCCATCACCTTCACACCCATCCCCTCCATATCCCACACATGAACCCTAGGCCAAGAAGCAAAAGATTGAATCATTGGTTGAATATAGTGATGATGAAGAAGGAGCGATACTTTCCCTAACTAAGATAAGAGAAGTGGTAGAGAAACATAAAATCTAAGAACCTCATGACCCCAAAATCAAGATATCAGATGAAGCTACAGATGAGATTCAGGATGATGAAAGAGTAGTTCCCTCTCTACGGTTTATGGAGAATGATAATTTTATTCACACTAATGAATTTAAATATTTTTGGATCAAGATGAAAATGAAACAGTTCGATGAAAGATTGAAGATGAATCTCATAGGAGCTAATGATTCAAAATAGACTGAAGTTCAGGCCCAAACATGGGCAGAGTTAAATATTGATAATATCAATGTTACCCCTCAAGAAGCAAGAGAATTAGTATTGAAAAGTGATATTCTAATCATACCACAAATGGAATTGTCCAAGGTGTTTGTTTTGGACCAGATTAGAGCACAAGAGTACCCAATGTTGATTGCAGAGTTTGACTCAGAGGAAGGTGTATCAGGAACAAGATATAACCCTACCACTCAAACTCTGGCCTTATGGACAAAGAAAAAGAACACAAGGAAGCCCAAACTCTTGGATGTGGTGCAAGAAATGAGGGGGCAACCATGGTAAGTACTATGAAAGATACAACTCCTACAAAAGTTGAAACTATGACTATGCATTCAACAATGTTTACCAAAGATGTGGTGGAGAGTATGGAGAAGAAAATAACTGAATATGAGAAAAGACTAAGATTATCAAATGATGAAGTAAATAAATTATTTATTGAAAATGTAAAGTTGAAACAATAATTACAGTAGGCAACAGCAGTGAGGGGGGATGAGGTAGTTATATATCACCCACCTATCCAAGTTGAAGACCCACAAATTCAACAGATGAAAGATGAAATCGATAAGCTAAAGAAAAATAATATGGAAGATGTCAAGCATCACATCCTGGATACCCTAAGAAAGATATTGGAGAATAGAATTGAAGTTCTGAAGGAAAAGATAGGTGGAGTACATGAAAGCTTTAGCAATCTGGTTAAATCCTTGGAACGGATAATTGCCAATTCCCCTATCCTTGAGGAACTCCAGAAAAGATGGCAGCCTATCTAACACATTTTAACTACTCTCTGCAAGGCAACACAAAGGGATCCAAATGCCCTTCCAAAGCTTAAACCTACTCTGCAAATGGTGAAGGGAGTGATTGAGGAGCACAATTATTTAATGGACATGAGTGGAGAATAGAAGGAACACATTTGATTCTATAAAGAACATTTTTAGCCCTCCAATCGTCAAAGATGATAATCAATTAAAAGGCATCGATGAGTGGAAAGGTGAATTTGATCAAATGGTTTCTCAGTTCTTGCCACACATACAGAATGGTGAGGATTTCAGCCTTGAAAAATTTCATATGTTGCTTGATGGAATTTTCATACTGGATAATGGACACACAAAATTTGAGGTAGATGTTAGAAACTTGCTTGATAATAGATGGAAGAGTCACCTCATGAATCTCACCGTTGCACAAGAATTCAAATGGCCAAATGATCTGGCAATCAGTAAATGGCAAGAGAAGTATCTAGGCTCTGATGAGGAGTAATTATCATCATCACAAGTAAAGATTAATCATACAGTAAAAGCTTTGGATAGGTCTTGGATGACCACAGGCTTCTTCCTCGAAGACTAACGGATTAGAGCATATGTTTGTTGTTTAGTTATTTCAGTTATGTTTAATTCATAATTATGTTTTATTACCAAATGGAATGACCTTTGGTTTGAAGCTTGTTGCCTCTCATATAAATATGAGAGACCAAGACCAAAGGAAGAGGATTAGATTAGAAATCGGATAAAATAATAGGTGAGTAGGAACAAATACAATGTCTACATTTCAAAAGACCATGATGCAAGTATAATTTTGAAGAAGTTAATGAAAGATCTCTTATTCAGTGGCTCCATTTTGGTATCTATTGTTTTTTGAAGTTATTCAATTATCTGATTGTCTCCAACTTAAGGTTTCCTAGTTATTTAGGTTGATATATCAAGTATATACTCAATTTAACAATGCACATTTCCTATACTTGTGTGATGTGATTATTTGGTTTCTTTAAAGAAGAATTAAATTCCTTTTGATCAATCACAGTAATCTAGAAGTGTTATTTGGATCAGTAAGAAGAATCATATAATTAGAATTGATATTTTGTCTCCAGTAGAGTTTGTCAATCACTTTCTTGCATGTTTATACAAG
This sequence comes from Sequoiadendron giganteum, assembly GCA_007115665.2. NCBI lineage: Eukaryota > Viridiplantae > Streptophyta > Pinopsida > Cupressales > Cupressaceae > Sequoiadendron > Sequoiadendron giganteum. The sequence continues at coordinate 138,096,392 of CM021102.1, read as the reverse complement.
TTATAAACCTATATTAGTATGCCATACAATTAGAGTTTCTGCCACATATCAACCACTCATCTTTGACTTTCATCTAACTCCGCTTTACCCAACAAGGCACTGGTCTTACCCATTTCATTTTAGTTTTATCATACCAAAGTCAAATTTTACATCTATTAACTGAACATATTAAATTATACCTTGATATTGCTTATACAATTTATACCAAATTAGGATCACATCTCTCCATTGTCAATTACCCTTGTGGATAGATTGATCAACTAGGAAACACAATCTAAGTCTGCTCCATTTGCATAGGTATACCCACCTAGGTGTGGAAGAGCCTGAAGAGAAGAAGGTTCAAATTCATCATTTGGCCTTGTACATTAGCCAAAAATGTATTAAGATTTTGGCATCCTCTTGTGGTTTCAAACCAGACCACTTAAGATCTGGGCAAGGCTCCTACTGCATGATAATGTACCACCTGTAGAGTGTATCTTCCTTATGATGCCAGCTGGTATTTAAGCTCCAATGGTTTCCCCTATGTATTTGTTGCATCTCTGGTTTGGCTGATGAAAATTTTTATGGCGGAGAGATGGCAAGTATAGTCTTCCTTAGCATAAGTTTTCACGTTGGCAATTGCACCCTTCATATCATATTCCACATACATCATCTCTTCAAGTTGTTTATGTGTATTTTTTAACACCATATCTTCATCATTTATTTCTTGCAATGCAGTATGTAGATACATGGCGAGCTCATCCTTCCAATCATCTTTCTCCCTAGGATTTCCAAGGCTATCATGGACTACAGGATGCAAATCAAAATAGTCAAGGTCCTCTTTGAGCCTATTGTTGTACTTGTTGTGTGTTCCACCAGCTTATTGTATGTCTACAATGTCTGACCTTTCATGGCTTTCTCATTTTGGAGCTCCTTCCTTTTGTCAATCATTTGTCTTTGCAATCTTTCATTCTCCATAAGTGTTGAGTGTGTTTCTTTAAAAAAATTCCAATATTCATCAGCATGATCCATCATCCTGTTTGCTAATGCATCCAATATTCTTTTGCCACTCTCTAACCATGGGGAATATAATTCTGATCTAGAAGAGGAAGATGTTTTATCTCTGTGACTAACCACCTCCTTCCTTAATTTATCATTTTCTTTTACCATTTTTTAAATTTGTGCCTTAGTGAATTTTGCAACATTTATGTTTAGCTCAGCTATTTCAATGGGGTTAGTGTCCCCTACCCTGTGGACCAAAAGATGTCCAAACAATTGGTTTGGATTACTGATGAGAGTAGGCCTTTTATCTTGAGGATACAATGCCCAAATTAGAAGGGTGGATTCATCTGGGTTGTACCTTGATCCTAAGTACATTTTATCACTTGCCTCTTCCATTAGATGCATTATTTTGTCTCCTTTTTTTCTAAAACTGTTGAACACTATTGCAGAGTTGATATCCCATCCTGGTAAGAGTAGTACCCCAACCTCTTGAAGTAATTCCTTTCCCTTTTTAGAGATGATAGATTCTAACTCTTTGTCTATTTATTTTCTCAACTCTTCCAAGGTGTTTGCCTCCTGCTCAGGAGTGATATCCTTCATCCTCTGTTTTAGCATTCTGCTTTTATACTAATAAACAAATGATTTAAATTCAAAAGTCTTGATAAAATCACTATCATTGACTCTCACGTCATCAGAGAGTTCATTTGATGCTTCAAATTTGACAATGTTTTGTTCTGGAGGTGGCTCATATTGTGTAACTATAGGGGCACTTATTTGTTCGACATCATCATCCTCCTCATTACTCTCTTCTTCATCTTCTTCACTCATGGTTGTATTTACAAAGAAGTTCATTTCTGGAGTGGGTTGTGAGGGTATGTAATCAAGAGGTTCTATGTCCTCATCTTGCATTCCTAAATAAGTTGTATGAGGTGCTTCAAACAAATCTGGGGGTACATCTTTTATTAGCTCATCCACATGAGTGATGAGTTGCTCAATTCTTTCCAGAGGATCATGTACTTCATTAAATTCCCCTTAGTAGAATGAGACATTTCCTTTCTTCCAAGTCTCAGCAAGCACAACTTTGTTATATGTAGTCATCCTATCTTTTTTTTGAGGCCTCATAATTTCTTATTACATCATCAACAAAGAATTGGTGTTCATACCCTGATATTCCTTGTGACAATTTTTCCTTGTGAATAAAACCCTCTGTATCAAAATTCTTCCTTTCATTACCCAACGGTAAATTGTATTTTGCCAATTTTGTATCAATTTCTTCATACCCTTCACTAGTGACTACTATAAAATCTCCAAAGCACAAAGTTCTAGGCATGATAGATTGCTTATTGTATCTCTTAAGATGTTTTGCATCAAATTTAGCCAATTGTCTCACAATTTCCAAATAGGCTATTATGTCTAGAACTGTTTTTGGCAATAGATGTGGGGCTCCTTAAAACCCATAGACTCTAATCACAGTGCAATTAGGAAATGCATACCAATCCCCCCATTTATGATTTACCTTTTTCCTAGGGTCTTTTTCCTTTGGTCTCAAGATTTTTTGTATTTCAGGGGACAGGTTATAATTACATGGATGCCCCAACAATTTCAATAATGGATTGACAAAATATTCCTAAAAGTACAGATAGTGTGATCTACCATATCTGTTATCCAATATGGAATTCCATATTTGAATAGGTTTTTAATTCCCACTTTCATCTACATCTCGTATCCTTAATTTTTCTCCCCATAACCTTCTAACTTCTCCTTCATGTAGAAGAAAATACATAAATAAAGAGTAATGTTTGAAATCATGAATGCTATTATTGTTGCTTTTGATCCTTCCCATCCCTTGGTTCAGAGCATTGGCTAAATAACTAGCATAGTCAAATGGTCTGGAATCTTTGCTTTGTATGTCTACAGCCAGGACAATTGGGGCAATTGACATGAGGGGTGGGACCTCTACTCCTAACACTTGTCCAACTAAATAATATGTATATTGAAAATATTCTTCAAATCAATCCTCATGAAATGGAGGGTTTTCATTACTAGAAAATCTTCTGAGTTCGCTACCTTCATCCCTGGGCCTGTGTAGTGGTAGCTTCCATCTTTTATAGCTTGTCTCCATGTGACGGTACTCTGTTAGAAGGTATTTGATTGTAAATGGTAAATTCAGAGAGAATTCCAATTGAAAAACATTGGATATGAGATCTTTGGAGATAATGAGAATGTCAGATGCATCATGTGATTGAATAGCTCTTCTTTTAGGGTCATATTTGTTGGCTAGAGCTTTAACCAGCTCTGTATTAACAAACACATTAGGTAACACTAATCTTCCTACGTTCAATCTCCACGAGTTGCAGACTAGTTGAAACCTATACTGTTTCCTATAATGGTATATGAATAGCTCATATCCATGTCGTGGTGTCCACACGTCTCCTAAACCTTTGTGCTTGTCCCATAACTTATCCATGGAAGGATTTGTATGTGCACTCCTTTTAGGTCTCAGCCCTGTCCTCGGGCATTGGTCAATTAAGTCCTAGTTTAGAAGTCTTTTCTCTATTTTTTTTCTTAATTTTTTGCATTTTTGAGTTTTCTTCCATTGTTCAATTTTCTTATAAGTCTTTATAGAAGCAACTTCTTAGTCAGTTTTTGTATAATTACTTGGATTCGCTTTCATTAGTTCTAAGTTGTACAGTAATAACGAATTCCCAACCTCCTTTACTCTACTCCTGTGTCCAGCGAATCCTTTTCAAGTCTTAAGAAAAGATGTGATCAAATTGAGGTATAATTCACTTAGCTCTAGCTCATAAACGCTCCACTTGCTATCAATCTTATCATCAGGTAGATCATTTATTTTAAATATCTTAATGATATAAATGAGACATCACATCATTCAAAAACAATCATCATCATTACATCGGCGATACCATGATTCCATTTTCACTGACAACCACCTTCTTCATCAATGAACTCCTTCCTTTCAGGGTATCGGCAGGATGCCAGATAATGTCTCCCCAATATTCCCTAGTTCCTCTAATATCCTTCCTTAACATGTACTTGATGGTTCATGGTCTTGTCAGGTCATCAGGGAGACTCTTGTTAGCCTTCCATCGATAAGTGTCACTTCCTCCAATGCCTTCAGCCTTTTATCGTTGCATCAAGGGAACCAAACTTTATGTTGGCTGAGTAGCCTTTTGTCCCTCAATATACTTTCACCACATGTTGAACTTCATTACTGTTTAATGTATCGCTCCATCGGTGGGATGTTGTGTTCACTTCCGCCGATATGTTCTAGTGTTGCCGATATTATTTATTTAATATGTTCTAATCCCTAAGATATGCACATCGGACCAATCAATCATGAATTTAGCCAAAAAATAGGGCGCTACACTCGGCGATAGACTAGGCGCTAAAGTACGCTCCAAAGTAGGCGCATAATTAGGCATTAAATTAGGCGCTATTATTAGTGCTACACTCAGGAGCTAAACTCGATGCTAAGATCAGCGCTAGACTCGGTGCTAAATTTGGTGTTGAAACCAGCATTAAACATGGCATAAAATTCAATGCTACTTTTCGCCAAATTTAGTGCCTGCTTGTTTTTTCTGGCACAATAAGTACCAAAAATAGCACTGACCCAATAAATATTGTCGACTGTTTTAGAAAATTAGAGAAAAATACATTGAAATAGTGGGTGGAAGCAAAAAAGGGAGCTAATCATAGGGATTTGTTGTAGTGTTGAGATTTCTCTTAAAGTAGTTGTCTTCTTTGACCAATATTTTTGTGTCTTCTAAGGCAATATGATGCTTGGTCTTGGACGAGTGCTAGGCTAGCATAAGATAGCAATTTATTTTCCCCTGTTTTTTGAATTAGCATTTCATTTCATTTTCAATCTTTTGCAATCTTTCGTACATGTGTGATTGTCTCTACTCCATTGATATAGGACGTGTCTAGAATCCATGAATGTATATATTGTGTCAGCATTGTCTAAATTTTATGAGTCCCTAGTTGATAATTAAATGCAGCCTCTTGTGAAAGATGAATTGTTCAGTTAGGAATTCATCCTTCGAGTTGTGTGTATACCTAGTAGCACCAAGTTGATTAGACATTAGAGAGGCTCTATAGAAGGTAGTGCTTCCATAGTCATATATTGAAGCATACTATCAAGCCTTGCACATAAAGAGTAAGGACAAAATATCCTCATTCAAAGAAAGAAAAATGGAAGATAATGATAGTTTGAATGACAATAGTGAGGGTGAAGCAAGGACAATACAAGCACTCCTCAAAGACATGCTCCAAATGATTAAAGAGTTAAAGGAAGAAAAAGGGAATTTTTAAGGAGAGCAAAGAACTCTAGTGCACAAAATGTAAATGCGAAGGACATGCTAAAACCAAAATTTTGAAGAAATTATTTTGAGAAATTTGTCAAGTCTTGGGACATCAATTAAAGAATACACATACAATTTGAAATCTAGGAGTAAACAAGTATTATGTACATAGGGAGAGCAATCCACTCCACCAAATCCATAAAATGCATCTCTAAGTGGTTATCAAAATTAAAGATGAGGCTAAAATCAAATATAGTATGACTCCAAAGGACATTCAATCATACAAAACCAGCGATGTAATACATTGAGACACTTTGCAAGAGACTATCATCACAAGTAGGACAAATTGTAACTATTGTGCAAATGGTGTGGATATGGAGACCATGAAGACATCAAATGTCCAAAGAAAAAATCCAATGTCAACATGATTGATGTAAGGAATAATAAAATATTAGCCATTAATCACTCCCAAGAAAAGAATTCTATATACCCAAATCTACGTACATAAAAATAAAGGATTCATGAAGCAAGGGCCAAAGTGGAGAATGTCATGGCTAAAGAAGGATGCCTCTCAAATACAAATGCAAGTTAAGAAACTAATCAATTATAATTTAGTACAAATATTACAAGGCAATTAATTCAAACTACTATACCTATTAAAGTAGAGGATTTATTACAAATTATTATTGAACTTTGAAATTTTGTATCAAGGAACAATGATATGGTGCATGCTACAACTCATCAATAATATAGCGAGAATGAAGAATAAATAGCTAAACCTTGATTTTCAGGTGATCAAGTGATTGATCCAACACTACTAGAAATTAATAGGGCAAAGAGACCAACAATGGTGAATTTGGAGATCTTTGGAAGGAATCTCACCAATATAATTGTTGATGGCAGATCTAGTGTGAACATGCTTGTAGAAGACACTTGGAGATGTTTGGGAAAGAAAAAAATTTCACCCACAATTTTTCAATTAGTAGGTGTAGATCAACAAGATATTAAGGTACTTGGATTTTTAATAGGCCAAAATTTTATTATTGGAACTCAAACATTTTTGTTGAATTTTATGATCATTTCATTACGAAAAAAAGCATACAACATTTTGTTGGGTCAAGTTGGTTTGTAGTAGCCAAAATTGATGACAACTAGAAAAAGAATACAATTTCCATTGAAAAAAGTATCAAAAGTATATAACCAATTTGAAGAATCAAGTAGTCAATGAGAAATTAGCTTCCTCAAATTTTCTAGATTCAAACTTTGAAGAAGAATGGACGGAGAAGCAGGATTAAGGTTTGATGGAACTAAAAGATAAAGGGATTTTGGAACTATAATCATGTTCGAAAGATAAAAAAAATTCTCTTTGTAACCTATTTCATTGGCAAATGAAGGATTATAAGATATTTCTATCTAATTATAATCATATGAAAGTTGTAGATATCAACAAAATTTGGATAGTTTATGTGTGCCAAATGCAATACAAGGTTCACAAAAGATAACACTTTTAGTTCTAGAGGCACCTGACTTTATCAAAGATAAAAAAACTAATGATGGTGTGTATCAAATAATTACTAGTGAAATATTTAATTTAGAGTGTACAAATACTTGTTGTCAAGTCAAATCAACTTCACAACAAAATTATGACAAAGGGAAAAGTAAATTTTTGATGAGACAAAAAATAAAATAAAAGATGAAAAATTAAACACCAAAGTATGGCCTTCATTCTTGAAAGCACATAATTATCTTCATTAAATTTTGTACATTACCCTCCTTGGCTCATCATATGCCTTCTATAAAACATTTGGTTTCCACTGACATTACACTCCAGACAACCTCATACTAGCATTGTACAACCTACCACATTTGCCACAATTGTATGACATTTTCTACATGTTGTACAACCTCTTCTACATGTTACAAGAATATATTTTTTATGTTTTACAACCTCTTGTGCATGTCGTATGACCCCATACCCATCTCATCATACGATTTGGTAGTTGAGCACTATTGTATGCCTTTTTTTAGACTTGTTGTATACCATTCAATTTCCACCATATAACCCTAATCAATTTATATTGTATGTCATACTTGTCTATTATACACCATACACCCTCACCCAACTCCTATTGTATGCCCTTGGGGAAGAATTTTGTATGCACTTTTGAACATCATGCTATTGTACATTCATGTCTCAATCCCCTAATATATATCTAGTTCCACCTATAGACTTCATTGTACACCTTGTAATCTCTAATTCTTGCTATTGTACACCTCCTATTACTATGCAACTTATGCTTGGTATATAACCCTTTGGCATTACACTCCAACCATAGTTGGCTTCTAGCATTGTGCGTAGTCAAGCACAAACAAAATACACCTCTACTAAAGTAATATCTAGGCTCAAGAATTAATCAGGTGCAACATTCTTAGCTTTCAATGTGAAATTAGATGTGCTCCCTTGGTTGGTCTAAATAATTATGCACATATTGGCATGCATTGGATAAACACTCTAAAAACTATATTTTTTGGTTTTATTAGCATTTTTTTCCTCTTAAATAATTAGAAAATGAGGTGCCTTGTGAAGACTTGTGTGGTTTTGAAGGTCTTCGTTTGGGCTTTCCTAGAGGTATTTTCCTTGAACCCCTTGAGAGGTGCTACCCCTCAACTCCACTTAGGGTGCTCCAAGCCCAAGTTTGCAAACTACACTTCCATATTTCCTACAGGTCTTTGTCTATAATATTATCATCAGATTAGACAATATTTTGTAATGTCACTTGATGCTTACTTGTTTTCCTTGTCATCTAGAAGACATTTTTTTCTTTTGGGGAGACAATGTAGTTAGTATGCCTATTATTATGCTTCGATATTATGGTTTATCTCGATGCGTATTAATTATTTTTTGGCTTTGAATTTTTATAAGTATCAACTAGTTGATGATTGTGTCCTCTAAGCAATTGTTGATTCTTTATATAGAGTTTGTATCGTCAAGGAAATTAATATGATCTAGTTGGATTGACTTTGATCTTTGGTTGACCGTCTCTAGTCTACTTCTGTATTAATTTAATGGATGAATAAAGATATGCTCCTACTCATCTATTTGTTTTTTATTATGGGTAAAATAGGTTTTTGAAGGGGCCCTAAAACCTTGTACAAAGGTTCACATCATAACTAAACGAACAGTTTTTGAAGGGACTTGAAACCCTAAAGAGGAATACTGCTTAAAGATAAACCAAAGCTAACTAGTAGCCAAAGAACAATAGTCAATAGGAAGGTAAACAAAAAGAAACCCAACTACTGCAAGACTAGGGCAATAGCCACATAACAAACAAGCTCATGAAAAAAAACATTCTTGAGCCAAAGAAAAGGAACAAGAAAGATCCTACATTAGGATAAAATATTCAGCCACTACCTTTTGATGTAGATACAAGATCCCATCACTATCCTTAATCTCTATCTCGATAGGAAAAAAAGGAAAACCTAAAAGAAGGGCAGCAAAAGCCCCCTTATGGCAACACCCAACTTCTCCTACACAAACCCTCTCCACCTCAATAGAAGAGGACACCACCTCAATAAGACAAGCAAAGTAAGTACAAGAAGTTGGGTCCACAAAATGTTCAAAAAGTGGAAGTGTTTTTTCTTGATTTTCGAAATTTGTCACAATTGGACTAAAAATTTGAAGCACTTACACAATGAATCTTTAAAAAGTCCAGTAATATAAAATTTAGTATTTTGAGTCTAGTTTTCAAATATATAATTTATTCTAATACCCAAACAATACAAAATAATTTTTAATAGGCATGTATAAAAACCAATTTTTAAAAGTCATCTTTTTAGGACCGTATCATGCTCGTGTACAAACACCATAATTTGACCTAAATAAAATGATTTTTCTGATTTCTTTTGGGGGAAGATGTGTATTATACTAAATATTGATGAGGATATTTTTTTAAATAAATATTTTTTTAATTCTTTATTAGCCCTAATTATTGTTTTTGAAAATCCTTGTATACGAACACCATAATTTGACCTAAATTAATCATTTTTTGAATTTTTTTCATTGTGTAAAGAATTGTTTGTAGATTGATACCATATGATTTGTTTTACAAGAAAATTAACAAATTAAAAGTTACTCAAAAAATACAAAAAACATGAAATTTCAAGTTTATGGGCCGGCTTCCTCGTAAATTAATTAGAAAATAGAAACAATAATCCAATCATAAAAATAATTATTTGAAAACTAGACATCATCATCTATAATGGGTTTTAATTTCACAAAATAATTTTGAAAAAAAACTTCATCAACCATATTGCCAAAGTCAGTTTTTTATCTTTACATTGCCATGACCTTGTAATTGTAGGTCCAAGGCTAAGGATTGGGTTACCATGCCTTTTAAGCCTAAATCCAAATGAAAAACATGGATTGTGAGTTGCCAATTTTTTTGGAATGAGCACCCACTTTAAAATGGGTACCTATTTTAAAAAAATGAATGAGTAACTATTTTAAAGCTGAAAAATGACACTTCCCCTAAACGTGGATCCAACTTCTTGCACTTACCTAGTAATAGAAGAAGAAAAAACCCAACCTTTCCCCAAAATAATCTCCACCTCAATAGGAGAAGCTAGAAAGAAAACCAAGGTAAGAACCACAAAAGCTCTTCTTAAAGAACCCAAATCTTGGGAAGACAGAACCCCAACATTAACTGTGAAATGAGTCTTAACCATAATATCAAAGGCCTTTAAGTCAGCTAGCACGGATATGAGACATCCCACCAAAATATAACCAAAAAAATAAGAGAAAGAGCAGCAAGAACTCCACCTCCAAAACCCTAATAAAAGGTTCCAACACCAACACAAAAGTGGTGATCTACACCTCCCACAATAAGAGCAATCAATCTCTAGACTTAAAATCTTCATCAACAAAAACCCACACAAGAGCCAACACAAAATTTGGAGCATTACAAGAATAACCTTTAACAGAACTGGATAATCAAGAAGTAGTCCAAAGGACAAGAAGGATGGACTAACATTGCACATTGAAGAGACACAAAAATAAACTTGAATATCTCTCACCCTCTTTGCATTTACCCCAAACACAACCTTGGTGAGAGCCAAAAAGAAAAAAGAAAAAAAATTAGATGCCTATGAAAATAACCCAAAACTTCACAAAACCCCACATCACCAAGGTCGAGCTTTCTACAACATAACCCAAAACACCACACAAGAAACGGTAGTTGAACGCCTCCTCCATAGGCAAAAACGAAAGATCCTCCAAGGAAATACGGCAAGATCCCTGCAACCACAACTCAAGAAGCCGCAAAAGCATCTCAACAGAGCCAACCGAAGGGATAACCCCATCTGCATCCTCAGACTTGGTAACGCCTTCACCCTCAACTCTGGCTAAATACAAACTACCTCCCTCGCTCCTATTCCCACCTCTCTCCATGCTTGAGATGGATTTATGAAATCCACATGATATAGTCCGCAGAGGAAAAGTCTGAGTGAGCAAACTCAGAAGATAGAGCGAGGCCATCAACTACAAAAATAGTAGGGACACCCCAAGAGGCCCAAAACAAACACCAGAGCTACACCATTCAATGCAGCCTCTCCTCCACTACTCAAACCAGAGCAATGGCACGGGAGGGAAACCAGAGCACCCACATAGCCAAAAAAAGTTCCCCTCTGTCAACGCCCAACGCCATCCTCGCAGGTCGCAGCCACAAAAGAAACAAGCAACCAAAAACAACCATCTGCATTGTCATCTGAGTTTGCATCTTCCTCGCCATCACCTAGGATTTCAAATGCACTCCCCCGCTCTGCTTCCCACCCATCAGCATTCTACAATTGCTAATTTCCTCATATATTTGTTATGCATTATTATTTCAAGTATTCATTTTATCAGATATAAAAGTAAACATAAATTAGCTTAAGGATGATTTGGCCTCACACTATATAAGTCACCACATTACATGAGGAGGGACATGGCAATATAGGAACATTAATTTAACCTATATTAAGTTTTATATTATTTATCTGGGAGATTATCCAAACCATCATTTCATTTGTGCTACTCTTGAATATAACTGTCATTTAGTTAGTATTGTCAATGTTCATGTGTTTAAATATGGTCCAAATAGAGCAATGTTATGGCATTGGCTTGTTGACAACATGCCTTTCTAATTAGCTTATCATAGTGACTTTAACATAGTGTGAACTCTTGAATTCAAGAAGATATGTTATCTCAGTGGTGTTGGTGTTGTGTGGGAGAACATGAAGATTAGTTTTATTTAAAAATTGTTAGGGAGTTATTAGATCCAAAAAAAAAAATGTCACAACTTACATCAATAAATATTTGGTTTACATGGTATAACCTATGGGCTAGTAATTTCAGAGTACTTAAGTTCCTTAATTGTGTCATGATATTTGAGAAAACCTATCCCATGTTATAGACCATAATGAGTTATCTATGATAGTTCATCTAGATATTGTTCTCTCTAACCATAGTCCCATCACTTTAAAGATCAAATGGGACAATGCTTCATTTGAAATCTAGAGCACCCAATTCTTCTTGAACACATCACTCCTTAATCATAAGGATATTGTGTTGATATAGGCGTGGCATACACCTTACAATTTCAATGTTAGAAATTAATTAATTAATATTTTATTATTTACTATCTGTGAGCCCACATGAAAAAAGGAATCCTACTTATGACTTGGTCATTATGCCATGCATATGCCTTATTACAATGTGTATAATGGTGTGTAAGAGTATATTTTCATGGATTACGTGTAAGATATATTATGATGCATATTAGCATAAGTGTGATTTTAAAGGAGTTATATTATTGACTAGAGTTTACTAGGAATCTTGACCAACTTTATGATGCATGTTATGACATGTCATAGAGCATGTTTTGAAGGAGATCATGGATCCAAAATGGAGTTCCTTATTAGGTGAGTGGATTATGATGGATTTATTGAGCATAATGACAATGTAAGAGCATCTAATATTTTTAGCATGTTGACTCATGATGGAGGGAAGGCATTGGAATTTGGGCCCTAGATTTGGTTTCCATATTGGGTCATGGTATTGGCCCTTGGTTTTTGATTTACCACTCAAGGTTTCATTTATTGAATGCTAGAGATGGAGGTTTCATAATGAGTTTGCAAGTACTATTATGTTGCCAAATTTATTCTAGTCTAGGGGCCTCTCTAATGTCTGATTAACTTGGTGCTTCTAGGTAAACAAACAACTCAAAGGGTAAATTCCTAACTTAACAGTTCTTCTTTCACACAAGAGGCTTCATTTAATTATCAACCAAGGACTTGTAAACTTTAGATAGTTCTGACACAATGTATGCATTCATGGATCCTAAACACGTCATATATTGATGGAGTATAGGTAATTACACATGTACAAAAAATGGTAAAAGCTGGAAAAAGGAAATGAAATGCTAATTTGCAAAATAGGGGAAGTAAATATAAACTGCTATCCTATGCTATGGGTACCTATCACTCAAGACTATAACTATTAATTTCTAAAACTGAACTATAACTAATTTCTATGGAGTATGCAACAAACATGAAGCTACAAAATTCAAGAAAAACTAAATAATCTCATTCATGAATTCCACATGCATGTAACTATAAATTACCTTAACTAATTCAACAATGCATTGATTAATCTAATAATAGAAAATAGAGTGGATTAGCACTATCTCAAGTGGCCCTTGCTTGAGTTTCTACTTCCATAGAAGATGTCAAACACTCACTACTTAAACAACAAATCATGATGTTGAACTAACTCCTTTTATTGCATAAAAACTCTAAAATCTTACATACAATCTAACAAGAATTTGCTAAAGATTTATTATTCAACAATACATATCTATTGTTGCAATTGATAAGAGAAAAATAACTAACCAACTAGAAAAAAATGATCAACAATTACTACCAACTGCCAACTACATTTTCTCCTCAACAACAGATCTCACTATATAGGGTCTGGGAGGAGTCTTATTCCTCTAGGACTGAAATAGATTCATAAAGTACCTATCCACTCTCCCTCAAAGATAAGGAGAGGACTTAGTCTTGAAATTAAAAAACTATAATTATGAAGTGGACGAAGAGAAATTGAATTAGAACTATGTGCCTAATGGTTAACTATCATGAAAAAGACGTGTGCCTGAGGATTGGCATGTCACGAGTTAGTCTTGCTCAAAATAGACTTCTTCTCTTCCAAGTCGTCTTATTCGGTGGTCAAGAATATGTTGTGGTGACTCACGATTGATCTTTAAATGATTACCTTCGTTCTCTTTTGGAAATGTCACACTTTGTTGTCTTTGACCCTTCCCCTAGAACCATCTGCAGTCCCTTTGTTGTGGGCTAGAAATCCTATTGATGTAGGTTACAGTCCTTCTAGTTGTAAGATGTTAGTTTCATCCTCAAGGCATACACATCATTAGCAATCATAATTTAATCATAGAATCATACTAAATATCATGAACATTTATGCATTCACACACACATATGTCAGTATATCATTTTTTCATTTCCACATACTTAAGTCTTCTTTAAAGTGTATGAAAGGCATATAAAAGATACATAAAGTCTTAGGAATGTCTGTGAAACTTAGCAGATGAAAGTATAAAAACATAAAATAGTAAAAAACTAGCCATTAATTAGACCTATCAGCGATACTCCTATGAATGCAAAGCTTATAAATTATATTGTAACCATATTATTGTTGATTAGACAAATAATTTTCCTTGGAGTGTGGATTTTTTCTCCTAAAAGGGGTTTCCCCACATAATATTATAATAATCATGGATTGAGTGGGAGATTGTATAAGAGGATATCTTGTTGTAGGAAAATAGCAAGAACATTGAGCATAGAGATAGAAAGATTCATAAGCACAAATTTTGAGTTGTGAAAGCTCAAGATGGAGGATATTATTGTAGATAGACATATATGTGCTATTGTATCCAAATCCAAACCTATTGCAATGTCATAAGTTGACTAAGACATATTAGAAAAAAAGGTGAAGTGATTCTTTAGGATTTGTGTGGTAAATGCATTTCTAAAAATAAAAATGAAGAAGCCAATACACAAGCTCTTTGAAAGAAGTTGGGATAAATATACCAAGCTGAATCTCTAGTAAAAAAAAATCTTGAGAAAGAAGTTGTATAGCCTAGGGATAAATGATGGTGGTTTTGTGGCTAAGCACCTTGAATGCATCCAATATTATTGTGACCTAGTCATACTCTAATGGAAGATTTTTATATGACACTTCTTTATTCTTTTCTAAACTCACGGGATCATCTTAAGATGCCAATTGGGGGAATTGCATCTAAGTTCAAGATGGATGAGGCAATGGCATCATTACTCTTAGAGAAGATGTGGAGAAAAACTTTTGAATCAACTAAGGATGCCCTATTACTTCACATAAGATCAAAGGAAAATTAAAATAAGGACAAGAAGAGAAAAAATTCAAGATCCAAATTCTATGGGAGATCTAAATCTCCTAGAAAGACTAAGACTAAGTGTTGAAACTATGAAAATCCCAAACACTATTGTAGAGACAATAAAGAGGAGGAGAAGAAAATGAAAAATAATTTAGATGACGAGTCTAAAGACTTCTCTCAAGATGATGTGAATACTTTTGTCACAACCTTGGTAACTCGTGCATCAAAAGGTGCATGGTTTATTGACTTGGATGCTTTTTCATGACCCCCCTTTTTCTCTCTTAAAATTTATATTATTGTGAAAAATTGCATTAGTGAAAAAGGTCAAATTTAATAATTTTGATTTGAAATCAAATTGTATGAATATATATGAAATCTAACATAACCATTCTAGATTCATTATTAGATCATGATTTGATACTGGTGTCTATAATAACTAATGTTTGGGGTGTGTTTTAATAGAATTATATAAGTATGTTTTATTTCTAATACAATAAAAATTAAGTGCAAACAACACATAATATTGAATTTAGGATTCTTTTGCAATTGTCTTTCTTATTTATTTATCCATAATTTTTATAAAACTTCATGATGGAATAATAACATGGGAGTGGTTAAATGGTTGGGTGTAGTGGGTGCACATGGAAAAGAGAACCATTATTTTTGCATGTTAATTCTTGTTATTTATAAATAAAAAGAGGAGAAATGGAAATAATAATGAAAGGCAAGTTAAAACACTATAATAAAGGTTAGCATAGAGAAAGGAGAACACCATAGAAGTTGAAACAACATCAAAACTGGGGTGAGTTGAAATATTACATAGGATAAACTATGTTTAGGGGCAGCTAGGACAATATAAGAAGCAATTATTTCTATAAAGAGTAATAGAAAATTGCTCTACAATAAGTAGGAAAAATAGGTGTAGATATAATATCTTTGCGCAAGTTGGAAGAATTACTACATTTTTTTTCATATGTAACTTGTTTTTAAAACCTTCATTTTGGCACATAAGAGAGAATCTACCAAAAAAAAATCTATAGCTCTTTTGCATATCCATAATTACTATTTCTAGAGGTCCATTTTTAAAGGGTTAAAATAACTTCATGCTAGAGATTAATTATTATTAGTCCTATCCTTGTAAGCTTGTATGAATAACTATGTTTCCCATCACATATTATATAGAGGATTGGATCAAGTTGTTTATGTTATAGTAATCATCTTGTATGTATGAGAATTCCAACAGATAGAAGAGCTTAGATTGGCTAATCATTTGATTTTCCCATATTAGATAAGAAAACCTAAGCCGACTATTATTAATTATAGAGTATTCAATTAAGACAACCGAATATTAAATAAGATACTTTAAATAATTAATAGAAAAGCTTATTTCTATACTTCTTTGCATACAATCATTGTGGAATTTTATATTAGACCAAGTAGGTCATTTCATATACCTATCCTATATATATGGATGCTTGTGTTGTATGGAAAAAAGATAAATTTGGGTTAAGTGAAAATGAAAGAGATTTTTTAATATGACCTCCCATCAAGATTGGCTCTTTAAGTATGAAGAATATAGGGCACAATGTGTATCTTGGAGATAATTCTCACCTAAATATTATTATTCATGGAAGAATTATTATTTTATTCCCATATGAATGTGTGAAAGGGATCAATGGTGTTTTTCTAGCCTTGGTTTAACATTAAATTTTTTATTGGTAAGAAAATTGAATGATGTGGGTGTGTAGGTTGTTTTCTCTAGTAGAGGGTGTGAGATAGTGTGAGCAGCTATGGAAATTGCTAAGAGTGTTCATCTTATCTTTTTGTTTTAACTAGATAATCTACTCTCTAATCATCAAAACCAACCACAAAGAGAAGTGTAGTTTCCACTTCCTACAGTTGTGCATTTTGGGTATCTAATGAATCTCTTACATTAGAGAGTGTTTTATTCATGGAAAAGAAAATTTTATGGCACTAGAAAATGGCCCATATAGGTGAGAAGGGTCTTAGAACCTTAAAAAATAAAAATCTTGTAGAGGGTTTTAAATCTTGTACTTTTGAATTTGATTTATGTGAAACTTGCATATATGGAATATAGAACCATGTTCAATTTTATTCTAGTTATCTCACATATTTTAGGGTGTTGGATTTAATTCATTCAAATATATTTGGTACTATTAATGTTTCTTTTATTTCCAATTCTTTGTACTATGCATTTTTATAGATGAGTATTTTAGAAGGACATGGTTGTGTTGAGAGAAAATACATGGATACATTATCAATGCCAAAAGATACATAAGTAAAAAAATGATACAAGTGCGCTCCTTAAAAATGACCTTAGAGAAAACTCATGCAGACAATGTTGGGATATGATGTTGTACACCATTGCATAAAATGATTTATTATAATATTGTAATTAAATAATTATTTAGTTGCGATACACCTTGGTGGTGTTGTTAATCATACTAGGTAATTATTTGGGAACCACTTGATGTTGTATTGTAACATTGTATAATTATTTAATGTGAGGGAGACATGTGATAATAATTTAATATTGGGGAAATATTAAAAAAGGTGATGTCTTGGTACCCAATATTAAATAAGGGGTTAATGGTTTTGTATTCACATGGTTTTGTTGTACGTGGTATTACCTTACCACTAGTTGTATTTTGTGTGAGCTTGTGTCTATTAAAGCAAACACATGTGTAGTGGTTTGGGTTGGGCTAAGTGGTTTGGTTGTCATTATTAAGTCTTGTTGAGAGTGCATTTGTGAAGCATGACATGGGATGTGTGGATTCATGCTTGGACATATGGGAATGCATTGGAGGGCTTGATTCTTCAAAGGTGTTCATTGTAACTCTTGTATTTGCTTTATGGATGATTAATATGATGGAGTATGGATGCTTTTGTGTTAGAAACCAAGATTAGACATGCAAACCTAAACACCTTCCACAGAAGAGAAAAACAATGAAAAAACAGAGCTTTGCATGAAGAAGTGCAAATTGATATATTTAGAATTCAGAAATTACAATAAGAGAATTGCTTTATAAAAGCAATGTATGCAACCCTAATGTTGACCTAAAAATAGCTCAACTAAATAAAGCTTACTTAAATTAATTAAGTAAATTAATTATTACCTAAGCAAAACCTAAGTAAAGTTATGCAAGTGTAATTAAATATTAATTACACTAACACCCCCCCATAAGTGCAACTTAGGGAGACTAAATAAGCATGCACCTAAAACTAAGATGAATGCAAGAAAGCATGAATGGGTCCTGGCAACAAGGCCTGATCAGGTACCCATGTACAAATGCAATAATGAGGTAGAGAAGGAAAACCCAGTGGGACAACCCCCCTACAATGAGATGACTGCTACAAAGAAGCATTGGAACCACAATCCGACAAGCAAGGAAAGATACTTCTGTCTACAAGAAACCATATCAGAATCATAATAATGCAATAGCAAACCTGATGCCACGGAACACTCGAAAACACCAAACGGGAACAACCCTGGAATCTATGAAGCAACAGTCGATGATATGATGATGATAGAATCTGGAAGCCATGAATCTCGATGCCGATGCCAAACTGAGACTAAAAATTTTCCATGGGAACAAGTACCATAAAGACTCGGGAACATTAACCACAAATTTAGTGGCCCTCAAACTGAGATGGATCCGAAATGAATCTGATGTGTCAAGATAAGACAAAAAAGTGGCCAAAAGAAACTAAGAAACCAGATTACAACCCATGCAAGTTGTCATCAAAACAAGATGAAGATCAAAGTGCATGCACACTCTAATCAGATTATTATGCAAGAAACCCCCCTGATGGAACTTTATATCAGTTCATTTATTACAATACCAAATGATTGCAAAAGGAGAGAATGCCTAAACATGCATAAACAAAAAATAAAAAATAGACCTTAGATCTGTGTAGAGGACTGAACCAGCTTTCCAATGCTGCAAGAGTAGCGAAAAAAGGATCACCGAGTCAAAAAATATGCCCTACGGAGTGAAAAATAACATGTTCTGAGTTTAAGCCTGCAAAATAAAACTGGAGAAAAATCAGAAAAAACTAGCAACACCACTGGATCGACGTTGGAATCATTTTTCCAACGGTATCTCATTTGCGAAAAAAAGACACCGTACGCAAATGTTACGCCCAATTTTGTCAAAGGTGCTCCAAAATGGCCAATATGGCCTACAGGCAGCCCAGGGGGCTAAAAAAAATTTGGCCCCTGGTCCTATGCGCGACCAGGGGCCGACGGATAGGGGGCTAGGGCGGAGCCCCTGGTCACCCATGTGACCACCGGTCGGAAGTACATAAGCCCTCAGGGGCTGGCGGAGGGCCCTCGATCGTCCATGTGACCAGGGCGGACCCAGAAGGAGCCCGCGAGGGCTGGCTCAACAAGCAACAGGTTTTGGTGGTGCAGCCCGGTGGCGACGGACCGGTGACCACCTAGTGGCCGCCTAATGGCAGGCGGATTTGCACTGGGAGCGTCAGCCTGCATCCCAAAAAATGCATTTTTTTGATCTTTTTTGCATTTTTTTCAAAAATCGTGCCTCGGAGTGCATGTTGGGGAGGCCGTACGACCTTCCTAGCAAAAAAAAATTGCCTTCCAGATCAAGTGCTCAGAAATCGACCAAATAATAGGCGTCCTTAAGGTTTTTGGCTGCTGCGAACGTGATGGTGACCTCTGTTCATGCTCAAAATGCTCCAAAAAATCACTGAGCTTGAAACCCTCACAGATTTCTTCAACAATGATGAAAATCAAAAAACTAAAAGTCATTCTTGACTTTTTCCAGCGCTCTGAATCCAATGGTGAAGCCCAATCTGATCCAAGACACTGCATAAATAAACTCAAGGCATGATACCCTTGAGGAACCCCGAACGAACTTTGCAATGAATTTCTCCAGAATTTGAGAAGGGGTTGCATGTCAAGGCTTTGATACCATGTTAGAAACCAAGATCAGACATGCAAACCTAAACACCTTCCACAAAAGAGAAAAATAATGAAAAATCAGAGCTTTGCATGAAGAAGTGCAAATTGATATATTCAGAATTCAGAAATTACAATAAGAGAATTGCTTTATAAAAGCAATGTATGCAACCCTAATGTTGACCTAAAAATAGCTCAACTAAATAAAGCTTACTTATTAATTAAGTAAACTAATTATTACCTAAGAAAAACCTAATTTATGCAAGTGTAATTAAATATTAATTACACTAACATTTTGGAGGCTGGGTTTTTCCCTCTTGAGGGTTTCCTAGGGTATATCTTGTGTCATCTTTGATGGGTATGTTGTCTATTCTCTTGCATGTAGATTATGAGTACTTATTTCCATGAATATCTCTTTTGGGTTATGTGGAAATTGTCATATAATGGTTGCAAATTTTCTTACAAGTGGTATCAAAGCTTTCATGGTTGAAGATTTTTTATTATAACCCTAGGTTGAGAAAATATTGCTTGAAGTTTGAATCTATGCAATGCATGAGAGAATGAAATATATGGCAAGATATGAGGGTTTTACAAGTTGTTTATTGCAGATATAAGGGTTTTGGGTTTGTTGTTAAGATGGGTTGTTTGTAGATTTGGGGTGTAAAAAAATTGGCTAAAAAGTGTTTCTTGATTGTGCATTCAAATGGGGGTTTTGTGGGGGAAATTTTGTAAATGACCTCCTGGGACAAAACGAACCTCATGGTTAGATTCAGGTTGGCCGAGAGATGAATTTTGATATAAAATTTGACATATTTTGGTGACAATGAAAAAAATGCAATTGTTTTTAGTCAAACCCCCTATTTGCAAGTTGTATAGGCGTCATTATTATATTCAAAACAAAAAAATTGAAAAAAAAATTACCCCATCACATAAAAAATTCTCTACAAAATAAAATGTCGAAAGTTAAAAAAAATTTAAAAAATTATATATGAAAAAATCGACATTGTTAAAGGTTTTTATTGCATAAAAAATATATATATATAATTTCTTTGGACGGCGTCGTACCCCCTCCGCAGATTGTTGTATCTACAACAAAGTTGACAATGCATTGTCAACCCTCTGCCTACAGAGGTACCACCATCTGATGGCCTTCATTTGGTCGGGGTAGTGTCGGGCACCGCTGCTATTAAATAAAAACTTTTATTTTTTTTAATATTTCAAATCACCGTTTAATAATTATAACCATCAATAATATTACAAAGCCGACCCCAATTTCTAATAAATGTGAAATTTAAATATTTTTAATAAATTTTGGGGTCCGCCACCGGTGCGTTGCCCGGGGCGCTACCACCATTGGTGGCTCCACCCGGGGGCCACTCCTGATTGCTCTTACATGGTTAAATTGGGCAACTTTTTTCAAAAGGGCATAACTTTCGTCCAAGTGCTCCATTTTCGCTCTTCTTGGACTTGTTGGAAAGGTGACTTAGAGATCTACACTATAGTACCATATATTTTTCCATATTTTATAGTTTTGAGATTTTTTTTCTTGTTGGAAATCAGGTGTTCTATTTGAGCTTTGAGAGGTCATATCGAGTGCATACAGAGTCATATTTTGGACTTCGAATAGTCAACGAAAATATTGTTCAAAGAACTACATAGTGGATCAGGTTTGGAGTTGTGTGAAATAATTTATTTGCTAATATTCTATCCTAAGTTGTATATGGGTTATTTTGACTATGGTGATACTATGAGCTTATGGATTGTCGGATCTAGGAGATTTGATGTTGGATTCATTGTATGCTCACTTGTATATCTCATATTATTCTCTTTTTGACATGGTTATCAATATTTGGTTGGATTTTTATGCTTCATTGTTGTATCCACAAATTGTGCAGCATTGTAGGTGACCTATACTTACTTGTTGCACCTATTACTTGGACATGGGTTGTCTATGCCCATAGATATTTTAGTGATGATGATTTTTTAGTTTGGTGGGTTGGTTTAGTCACTTGGTTTGTTGGTTTTGATGTCATGTTGAGGAGGTGAGATGCTATTACCAGGTACAGTCATGATATGAGATCTATGTAGTTGACTATGTTATGCAAATATGTGGGACACGGCTGGGTTGAGTTGTTGGTACATTGGTGGTGATCATGGTGTCATGGATGTTTATTGTGATTTAGAGACTTTGGCATGTCATGATGGTTTATGCAGGTACATTGTTGGTTGTGTTGGATTGGTTTTTTATTCAAGTTGTGGTGGTGTATCTTCTTGGTATGAGGATCATGGTTTTACTTTGCCTTCTTTTTGGGGAGCTCATGTTGCATTTGATTTCTTTGATTGTGCAAGGGCCTTTTGTTGATCTTCATTAGGATATTTTTATCACGATGTCATGATAGCTTGTTACATTCATTGGTTATACACTTTTAGTGGGAGCTTTTGAAAGTGATGGTTTTGCGGTGATGGATATGTTTATGATGGTTTGGTGGTTGTAGGTATCTTCTTGGCTTGGAGATCTTGGTTTCACTTGTATGTTACTAATATTGCAGTTGAGTGTGTGTAAACCTGGATGATCTTCATGGAGAGGATGGTTGTCATGATGCCATTTGTAGCTTGTATCACAGTTCAGTGTGATTTGTTGGAAGTGATGTGGATGCATCATTGGTATGGTTATCTTCATGTGATTGAGGATATGGTTTTTGGTTTAGAGTGTTTTCTATTATGTCATGTACTCTTGATGAGTGCTTAGAGTTTGGCATGATACTTGTTCTCTTGAGACCAGGATGTATATATTTTATGATGCATGTGATCTCCTAGGAGGATATGGTTAGATTAGGTTGTCATGTTTATGTTCCTGATTCATGATTGGACCTTTAACATTGATCGTGGTGGTTCTCTTTGTATTAGGTACATTGATCATGTGCTTGATTACTTCATGATGGTGCTATGTTGCATTTGGATTTTGGCATGGATTGATTGGTTACAAGTACTCATGGATACTTGGAGACTTAGGTGATGGTTGGAATTCTCTTGTGATTAGAGACATTTGCTTGATATGGT
The DNA here is from genome assembly GCA_007115665.2 of Sequoiadendron giganteum. Lineage (NCBI taxonomy): Eukaryota > Viridiplantae > Streptophyta > Pinopsida > Cupressales > Cupressaceae > Sequoiadendron > Sequoiadendron giganteum. Next base: position 138,073,620 of record CM021102.1, on the reverse strand, counting down.
TACTCTTTGGAGGTTTCAGCAGGAAGACCAAGGAGCTTTCACCTGGATATGGACATGAGTTCATAATGGACCAATAGAGGAGATTGTTCTTGGAGTGAGTCATGATGACTTGGTTATCATAGAGGACCATTCTCATTCCCCACCCTTGGTCTACTAGACAGTTTATTATTTGAGAGGCATTTTCCCATTATATCTTTTAGATGTGTTATGCTTCATGCTTTGATTTTTCATGGGATTGAGTTGATTCATGGTGATTGATTATGGATATTCATTTGAGGATGATTTAGCATGAGTTTATATGCTTTATCTTTCATAGATATGGATCTTGGGCTATGGGTAGTTAGTTCTGGAGGATTCATTTTGAGGGATGTTATCGCATGGTTATCTCCTTGTGCATTTGAGTTTATCATATCATTCTTTGATGAGGATTGTTAGGAGATGGTTAATGGGCTGATTTCTAGTTTTGGGGATAGTTACCTTGAGTTTAATCTTCTTGATTAGAGAGGCTTACATCCATGTTGTCATTGTTACATTGATTCATATGTTTTACTTGGTCTATGAGATTAAGTGTTATGGATGTCATTGAGGCTTTTCATTTGGGGTTGTTAGGAGATCATATTTGACACAACAATACACTTTTGAGGTGTTGGATGTGTATACACACAAAAATGGTTTGAGCATCACATTAATTAAATACTATCTATTTGATTAATATTCTAATTTCCTATACATAATGGAAGGAAGGTGGGACCGTATGTTTCAGAGGGAAAAAATGGATAATTCCCATTTTTCAAAACTTGCTCTTCTTGAGGGCCTTCCTGGCCATCATCGGTTTTCCCGCCCACCTCATTATGTGGCTCCTGGTTCTTCTTGGGGCTCCCATGTCCCTCTTACTGAGGACTATGATCTCCCTAGGTCTTTCTGCTTGAACAATTCTAGTTTCCTTCCTCGTAAAAATGCTTTCAGTAAAGTCGAGCCTCACCCTAGGGTTTCAAATTTTGCTCCTCGTCTACCTCCGGCTATTGGTCCTCCTCGATTCAGGTGTTCTAGTTTTCCTGCTAGTTCTCCTAGTGTTTTTGGAAAAGGCTCTCTTGGTTCTGTTTTCAGAAATGGGAAGTGGGTGCCGGATAATTCTGTTAGGAATGGGAAGTGGTTGTCGATTTCATCTCACCAGAAGCATTCTCTCATCAAGGGCCCTCAACCTATTTTTGATATTTGTAAATCGTCCTCTCTCTCTCGCTCATGGGCAGATGTCGTGGTTGGGCGGTTTTCTTCTATCTCATCCCCTGTTCCTCCCTCCATTCTTGCTCCTACTTCATTTCCTAATTCCTTTCCCATTTCTCGTTTTATTCCCCCCACCTCTAATCCTCTCACGTTTCCTAACACCATTGTCCTTCCCACATAGAAAGGTTTGCAGAAACGGCTAGGCTCTAAGTCATTGACTCCTCCTTCGGCTGTGACTGGTAGTTCTAGTAATCCTAGTTGTATTCTTCACCCTCTTGTTCATCCTGCAGTTCATGCTCACTCTAGTAAGCCCCGAAATTATGATCAATCTGTTAAGTCTCGGAAATCAAAGGGGAAATCATTAAAGAATCTCCCACCTTGGATCGAGGTCACGCTACCTCACTCCATGCTCGATCCGCAAATTTCGGATCTAAAGGATGTTGCATTGTTTGGTAAGTTTTTGAAATTTCTTCCAAATCTAGATATTCTGCAATCTTGGGTGTTTAATACTTGGGTTGGCTCCAACCAAGTTTTTTATCTAGATAAAGGAGATGGTTTTTTTGTGGTTATTTTCTCTGATAAAGATTCTAGAAATGTTGTTTTTCATAAAAAAACTTGGATGATGGAAGGAAATGGCATTTTTACAACATTATGGACTCTGAATTTTAACCCTAATTGGGTCAAGCTGAAATTTATTCCTTTTTGGGTTCAACTCCAGGGTTTACCTTTGGAATATTGAGAATCGGGTATCATTGAGAATCTTGGTAACAAACTGGGTATTTTTATGAATCATGATATGGGATTTTTCTCAAATACTTCTTTACCAGTTAGGTTTTTGGTGTTAATGGATGTTACAAAAAAAATGCCTTCAAGGGTTCAAATTAAAACAATCCATGGTTCTTGGGATCAATAGGTAGTTTTAGAGGATCCCAAGCTTGTATGTTTTTTGTGTCATTTACCTCTTCATCCTTTTAAGAAATTTCGGTCTTTTGATGGTGTGCTCCCTGGGTGTAATTCAAATCCAATAAATTTAAAAGTTCAGGCAGTTTCATCTGTTGTTTTACCTTTCTTCAAAAATTATTGGATCTCTAATATTTCCCACCTGGGAAATATTTTTGATCTCTACTTCAAATGGTCCTCCTTTGTTCGTTCAAAAAGATTTGGCATTTCTACATCATCTTCTCAATCAGGTTTTGTTTCTCTTTTGGAAAATTTTCAAGTTGCTTCTTCTATTAAAGAGTTAGCTTTATTGCCTCAGTTCTCTGTTTCAAATAAAGCTTCCCTCTCAGGAGGTGTTTTTAGCAAGAAAAAAGTGTGACGATCTCTTTTCAAGTAGGTTATTATTCCTAGTGCCCATGACTGGGGTTTTTCTCTGCATTCTCCAATAAAGATCTTTCTTTATTCTTTAAATGTTCTATCTCATGAATTAAACTTCAATTGTCTTCTTCAAGCTCACTAGTGTGCTTCGGTGTTAACTTTGGGTGTGTCAAATAACTGTGATAGAAATCTTGATATTTTTTATCAAAGTGAATTTGGCAGTCCTCAAGTCTCTTCATCTTTAGTAAACCAAGGTTTGTTCATGATGTGTTTCCATCAGAAGAAGATCTGGTGAAGTTTGTGGACCAGTCTCTAGTCTTCGTAGGTGAGCAAATTATTGATGACATTGCTTCAGATGTATTTGGTGATGAACGCCTTAGGGAATATTTTTTCTCTATTTCTCAGTCAAAGTTCTCCCCTCCAAATAATACAAATTCTCCTGCAAAGAGAGGAAGGAAATCTTTAACATGAAGCTTCAAGAAGAAATATCAGTAGGAATTCAATCGACCCTAAATGTCAGTCTAGGTAATTCTTCAAAATAAAAAAGGTCAAGGAGAGCTTATTGCTCTCCCAAGTTACAATGCAACTTATCTCCTAGAATGTCAGAGGATTAAATTCCTCTGACAAAAAGTCCCAAGTGAAGCATCAACTGGATGTCTCAGGGGCTAACATCATAGTTTTACAAGAAACAAAAACTACTGAGGAGTCTTTTTTATTAATAAAAAAAAAGTGGCATGTTTGGGGAGCATCTCATTCACCTTCTCAAGGTGCTTCAGGAGGTCTAATAACTCTTTGGAATACTAAGACAATTAGTATCTATAATATCTCCTTTCAGCATAATTGGCAATTAATGTATGTCACTCATTTTGGTCTATCATTCTGGCTATGTTTATGGTCCAACTAGCACTTTAGACAAAAAAAAATTGTGGGATTTACTGAAGTCAAAACTTGATTTGATTGGTCAAGATAAATGTGTTCTAGCTAGTGATTTTAATGCTATTGCTAATGATATGGAAAAAAAAGGAGGAATAAGCCCTCCCAAAATTGTAATGTCTGATTTTGCATCATTCATTCAAGATAATGCTTTGAGGGATGTAATCCCACTAAATGGTATTTTCACTTGGACCAATAGAAGGAAAAGTTTCTTGCAAATTGCAGAAAGATTAGATAGATTCTTAATCTCTTCAAATTGGATCGGTTCGGAGCATTTTTTCTCTTCAGAAATCTTACCCTTGGTAGCTTCTAATCATTTTTCTATCTCCCTGATTATCTCTAGCAACACTTTCAAGTCAAAGTGTCATTCATCTTTCAAATTTGAGTCTATGTGGCTTAGACATCCAAATCTAATTAATTGTGTAAAACATTGGTGGTATTCAGCTCCTTTTGTTCAAGGGTCAAAGATGTTTCAATTAAGCAACAAATTGGATCATATCAAGAAGAATCTTAAATCTTGGAATCAATTAATTTTCAAAAATGTATTCTCTCAAAAATATATGATGTATTAAAAATTAGTTGAAATCAATGAGAAGATCATTTTAAATGGGTTGGATAATATCACATTTGAAGAGAAAAAGAAACTGCAAATGGAATGGAAGGAATTATTATCTCGTGAAGAGGAGTATTGGAGGTAGAAATCTAGGGAGTTGTGGTTGAAATATGGTGATAAAAACACCAAATTTTGTAACCATTTAGAACAAGCCAAAAAATCAAAATCTTCAATCTTCTCAATTCAAGATAGCATGTCAGGGTCTATTCTTGTTAATGAGAAAGATATTTAGGATGAAGCAATCAAGTTCTTCTCTAATCTTTTATCAAAGGCTGATAATAACAATGTGAATTTAGCTGCTGAAAGAGAGGATCTTTTACAACATATTCCCTCTTTGGTCTCTTCTGAAGAAAATATTAGATTGCTTGCCCCCTTCTCTCTTAAAGAGATTAAAGAGGTTGTGTTTTCAATGTCTCCAGATAAGGCCCCAGGCCCAGATGGATTCACAGCCATTTTTTATCAAAAATGTTGGGATTTTATTGGTTTTGATATTTTAAGTGCCTTGGAAGAGTCGAGAAAATCTAGTGGTATGTTAAAAGAGTTCAATGTCACAAATATAGCCATCATTCCAAAAATCCAGGCTCCTAAATCTTTCTCAGATTTTAGGCCTATTTCGCTTTGCAATACAATTTATAAAATCTTCACTAAAGCAAATTATCTTCGTCTTCATCCTCTCATTTCCTTAATTTTTTCAGAGGAGCAAGGTGGTTTTGTTCCAGGTAGAGAAACTCCAGAAGGAGCAATGGTGGCTCATGAAACTTGGCACACTATAGCTTCAAATAAATTATCAGCCATGATAATCAAACTAGATATGCAAAAAGCATATGATAGGGTTGATTGGTGCTTTCTAGAACAAGTGCTATTGAAGTTCAATTTCTCCCCTAAATGGTGTAAATGGATAATGGCTTGCATTTCAGGTGCAAGGTTTTCTATGTTACTAAATGGCTCATCTATGGGGTTTTTCAATTCCTCTCAAGGTGTTTGCCAAGGCGATCCTTTATCACCATTCTTATTTATCATCTTGGCTAAAGCTTTGAGTAGATTGTTTAAATCAGAAAATTCTCAAGGGAAAATTAAAGGTGTTATTTTTCCAAATGCTAATATATCTGTAACTCACTCCTTGTTTGCTGATGATACACTTCTTTTTGGTAAGGCTGATCTATTAGAAGCGAAAAACATAAAAATTCTCTTGGATAATTACACAAGGGTTTCAAGTCAAAAGGTAAATGAAGAAAAATCTAAGATTTATTTGTTTAACACAAAAACTTCAACTGAAAAATCTATTGTCAAGCTATTCCACTTCAATCAAGATCAGTTGCCTAGTAAATATCTAGGAATCCCATTCTTTTCAGGCCAGAATAGGGTTTCTTATTGGATCAAAATTATTCAAAGTATCCAATCAAAATTTCTCTCATGGAAAGGAAGATGGCTCTCCCTAGCAGGAAAGATCCTCCTGATCAAGTCAGTGCTTTCGTCCATTCCTAATTATTTTATGTCAGTTTTGAAAGCACCCAAGTCTATCTTAATTCAAATCCAGAAATTAATCAGAAAATTCTTGTGGTCTGGCAATGTTGATATTAAAAAGAAGATTCCACTAATTTCTCTAGAGGCTATGTGTATGAATAAGCAAAAAGAAGGTGCGGCCCTTCAGAATCTTAATGATAGAAATCTGGCCTTAGGAGCTAAAATGGTTTGGCATCTGTTCTCAAATCCTTCTTTAAAATGGTGTCGTATAATGCAAAAAAATATTTGGATAGCCAAAATCCATCAAGAATCTTCACTGTCTCAAATCCTCCTCTAGGCTCTGCTATGTGGAATTTTCTCTTGTCCTGCAAGAAAATAAGTCTTCCTCACTTATCATGGGAAATTAATGATGGCAAACATGCACTTTTTTGGGATGACTCGTGGAATGGGTTCAAGAAGCTTAATAGTTGTAATTTGGACTCTTTAATAGCTTTCTTGTCTCAAAAATTTGGTACATATGTTCATCAATACTTTGACAATGTGGACATTTTATCAAGAAAAGTCAAATGGAAATATTTCTCTAAGGAACCAATCGACAATAATCATAAGGTTATCATTGCTTCAATTTTGAGGGATAGAATAGTCTATGTATCTTCTTGTTCAGACAGGGTAATCTGGTTAAAAGCTCAAAATGATAGCTATTCATTCAAAGAAGGTTATCTCTCCATCTCTAATTCTAATTCTCAATTCCAAACACATAGAGTTTATAGTTTTTGTTGGAATTCAAAAATTCTACCTAAAGCAGGTTGTTTTGCTTGGTTAGCAATTCAAAACAAAATCTTAACAAGTGACAAATTATCAAGACTGAAAATTTTTGCTCCTTTCAAATGTGTCCTATGTGATCAAGTGTTAGACGATGTCAATCACCTTTTTCTCTCATGTTCAGTAGCACAAAGTTGTTGGAAATTTGTCTTGTCAAGGTTAAAGTTGCAGTTAGCTCTTCCAAATACTATTTGGGATTTATTTTCTAGCTGGCCCAAATTGTATCAATCTTCCTTTTATGCTTGCATTTGGGAAGTGATACCTTCTTCAGTTTTATGGTCTATCTGGTGGGCAAGAAATAAATGCATTTTTAGGAAGGAAAAATAGGGTGTTGATCACATTTTGTCTTCTTTGGAAAATTCAATTTTAGAAATAGTAAATGCATATGTAGCCAAAAACAAACACACTGGCTCATCTTTCTTGGATTGGGACTCTAAAACTCTTTCAATTTGGCCCCTCTTAATTCTCCCTTTCAAAGGTAGTCTTCATAACTTCTCAAAAAAAATGATAGATCTAAGGTTGTTTGGCTAACACCACCTTTGGGAATTTTTAAACTGAATTTTGATGGTGCTTCAAGAGGTAACCCGGGAATTTCAGGGGCTGAAGTAGTTATAAGGGATTATAAAGGCATAGTCCTATGTGCCAAATCCATCAAATTAATAAGTGGAACAAATAATGAAGCTAAAGCACAGGCTTTACTAAATGGTTTGAGAATGGCTCTAGATTTTAAAATTTCAAACTTACAAATCGAAGGGGATTCTCTTATTCTAATCAATGCTTGTAGGGAAAGAAAATCCCAAAATTGGAAATTAGCTTACATAGTAAAGCAAATTTTGAAGTTGTTAGCAAATCTGTCACATTACAATTTATTGCATATTTATAGAGAAGGAAATATGGTGGCAGATTATTTAGCTAATTTGGGATGTGATCAAATTGAAAAAGAAGTGACTCATATTGTTCAAATTGGGAATGTTGATATTGAGTTGGAAAAATTAATCTCAAAAGAGGAACTTTGTCTCTGAGCAAAAATTGCTTAAAAAGGGACTAATGATTTTTAGTTGGGATTGTCAACTATGGAGGTGCTAGTTTACATGTTTACATGTATAATGTTAATACTTTCAACTAGCATATTTATTGTTGATATATTCACCCGAATATTATCAATCAGTTTTTAGTCATTTGGCAACTAAGTACGAAATTGAGATCAAAAGGAAAATTTGGTTTGCATATCAAAAAACAATCATTGCTTAAAGTGTTTCCTGAAAGGAGTTTGATCATGAGATGTGAAAAGGTACATCATAAATATTTTTTGACAAGCTTAGATAGAGCTTGTACATATCGTGGCTTTTTCAAATCAATCTGCCAGTTACAGGTACTTAAATTTTACCTTAAAATTATTGCTCGCATGCTTAAGGTGTCAAGCAGTATGCAGATAGCATCACAAGGCAAGTACTTGGAGAAAGAATAATTATTTGCTAATAAGCTTATATAGAGTTGGTATATATCGTGGCTTTTTCAAGTCAATCTGCCAGGTACAGGTACTTAAATCTTACCTTAAAATTATTGCTAGCATACTTAAGGTGTCAAGCAGTATGCACATTTCATCACAAGGCAATTATTTCGAGAATCACCCATGGCAAGTTGGGAGGTAATGTCGGTACGCTGTCTTTCATTTGATGTCAAATGAATTTATTAAATTTATTAAAAACAATTGGTACAATGTGTTAAATCTTTTCACGGTAATTTGTTATGATAGAAAGACAAGCTTTTAAGGAGAAAGGCAGTCTTCTACTTATATATATGGATAGTTTTGTCTTTTAATCACCATCAAATAGGTTAAGTTGGTTTTAGTAATCTTTTCTCTAATCAAATATTATGTGATTGGTTAGCATACAAAGGTCTAATCAGGTAGCTTGATGGATTATCTCCCGTAGAATTTAAGAATGTGGCTCCCGGTTCAAAGCTGGGAGAGACCAATTACTGGTAAGCTTGAAATGTAGCACCTTCAAATTATTTTCAAGTTTCGTTGTCCTTGTGATTATAAATGCTTCATATGCATAATTGGGGGTGAGGTTCTTCATCCTAAATCAAGAAGATTTATTTTTCCATCAAATGTTCTTTCCATCTTTTTATCTAATATCATGGATATATTACAGTGCTTGGATTCAGTTAGTGCCATTGCATATAGAATGGTAAATGACATATTTCTGGAAAACGAGGCTATTCTTTCCAGTGCACAAAAATATGTTTTCTCGCTTGGAGAAGGTTATGTGGGTGGTATTTTCCCTCCTCATTTTTTACCTCACACCAAAGTAGTTGTTAGTGCTTATGATGCTTTAAAAATGTCTTTAGAATTTTCTAACCCCAGTCATTTGAATAAAGCATTAACAAGATACTCACATCATTTGGGAAGGGATATGACTGAAACTTTCAAGGAAAATTTTCATTACATTTCTTTTCTTCTTCATCATAATTGTTATCATGCAGTGCCTCCATTGCAAAGAAATTCAAGGTCTATGCACTCTCCATCCTATGAAGGTGATTGAATTGTGGTTCAACCACAGTCACATGCGGGAAACAATTTGAGGCTTGCCATTGCTAACATTTAGGCAATGAACATTGTTGGGAACTCTCAGCTGGAGGATGATGGAAATGAAGAATAGGGTGAAAATCTGAATGACTTCGAGCAGATGGAGGAGTAAGGGATATGAAGATAAAATCTTTTTTGCAGATTTTTTAATAGCTTTTGCAAATTTTGTAATAACTTGTAGGCTTCCAGATCATGTTATTTGTAGCGGATATAATCTTCTGGATTATAATCTAGGACAGCTAGGTCTTTAATAGATTGTAAATAGTCTTCACTTTGTAATCTCATCAAATACTATTTTCCTATGTTTCATAATATGGACTACAACCAGAGGTTTTCTTACTGGGTCTTTCCTCCCGGTATGCCCCTTGAGCCAAACAATGTACAATTTATTAATATATGATATATAAATATATAGTGGTTCGCCACTTTTGCAAAAATAAAAATAAAAAAAATCTAATTTCCTCTACTATTATAAATAAATTGTGAAATTTCTTTATATAGTTCACAATCTATTTCCTCTTTTCACAATCCACCTTCTTTCTAAAATTAATTGAAAGGACGAATAAATCAATTTGTTACTCAATTAATTTTCCCCTCTTCTTTTTAAATTTGAATTTTTGAATTCGAATTTAGAATATTCTTCCAAAATTAGTTAAGATGCACAAAGAATTTATGTGTCATTTTACTAATTTACCCCATTCCTATTAAATTGAATTTTTAAATCCAATTTAAGCACATTTCTACAACTTTCTTCTAACCTCCTCCAACTCACCTGCCACCTCATCATGTGTCTCATAAATGGATTTTTATAAATTGAAAATGTGGAATATCCTCAACAAATTTGTAACCAATTTTGAACAACCTGAGACACATGGCTTCTTTGGCTCTTTGATTCCTTTCTACACTTGGAAATTTGTCTTGTGGAAGGGAACCATCTCCCTGATTCCCTCTAACCTCCTGATGCTCTGTCATTGATGCCGCAGGATCACAATCTGGACCATCCATTGTTGCCACATCACCTGGACGATTGAAAAATCTATAAATAGAGCCTTTACTACAACATTTTAGAAGAGGGAGATTAGACAAGTTTATGCTGCTAAATTTTAGTGCATTTATGAGAGAATTGGAGAGCATTTAGCTTAGTTTGCATTTTAGTGCATGTTTAGTATCATAATGGAATTTTCATTTTGGTAGTTTAATTCCTTTCATCTTCCATTTAGCATTTTCATTTCATCTTTATCACCATTTCAGCATTTAGATTTAACATCATTTCCATCCTAGGATTATTTAGTTTTTATGCATCAAGTTATTGGAAAATCCAAAAACATAGGCATGTAGATTTCATTTTAAGCATCTCGTTTCTTGAGTTGTCAATCTTTGCAGGTTATTGTGCAGCCATAATAAGATCTAAGAGCATAATTTGCAGGATTCCTTGGGATTAGAGAGCCATAGAATGAGTTAAAAGGATAGGTTTTAGTTTCCTTTATGTTGCTTTTGATTTCCTTTTAAGTAATGCATTTCATGAAGGTGTGTTATACTAACATTGCAGGATACATATTTTATGACACACAGGTAGGAAGACATTATGGTTTATAGGTTTCTCTCTTCATGGTTCCTTCCTGGATGTTCATTTTTGGGAGGATGGTGGCAAAATTTTGTGAGAGATTATGCCGCTCTTTGGGTTGTATGTGTGGATCATTGATATTGTTCTTGGTACTTCATGATTTGATTTACTTATCACACCTTGATGTATAGTGTTGATTGGTAAACTTGATATGCTTTTACATTACCAATGCAGTGGGAGCTCTTGGATATGTATATTCTTCATTGACAGGTTTTATACATGGAGCTTGATTGTAGTTTATAGGTTGCATATTTTCTTGGCATGAGTTTACTGATGCATTGATACCTAGGAGATATGGATGGTTGGACGTATTATCATGTGTTGTGGATGCTATTTCTGATTTTCTGGGTTTTTTAGTTGATAGCGACTTGGTTAGAGCCTTTTTTATCACTTGAATTTGATGTGTGTGCTCATGGATTGGTGCATCTTCGCCTTGGCATGTTCCCTTTCTTCCATAGGTGGCACATTGGAGGATGAGAGGAGTTCTTGCTTGAGATGGTCGTTACTTTGTTCTTATTGCAGGTATCTTGATGGAGCATCAAAGCATGTTACAGATTCATGTAGTTGCATGTATGGCTATGATTATGTATATCATGCATTGATCCCTTATGCAATGTATACAACAAGTGGGAGAATGTTGGGATATGGTGTTGTACACCATTGCATTAAAATATTTATTATAATATTGTAATTAAATAATTATTTAATTGTGATACACCTTGGTGGTGTTGTTAATCACACTAGGTAATTATTTGGGGACCACTTGATGTTGTATTGTAACATTTTATTATTATTTAATGTGTGGGAGACATGTGATAATAATTTAATATTGGGGAAATATTAAAAAAGGTGATGTCTTAGTACCCAATATTAAATAAGGGGTTAGTGGTTTTTTATTCACATGGTTTTGTGGTACGTGTTCTTACCTTACCACTAGTTGTATTTTGTGTGAGCTTGTGTCTATAAAAGAAAACACATGTGTAGTGATTTGGGTTGAGCTGAGTGGTTTGGCTATCATTATTGAGTCTTGTAGAGAGTGAAGTTGTGAAGCATGGAATGGGATGTGTGGATTCATGCTTGGACACATGGGAATGCATTAGAGGGATTAATGCTTTAGAGGTGTTCATTGTAACTCTTTTATTTGTTTTATGGTTGATTAATATGATGGAGTATGGATGATTTTGGAGGCTGGGTTTTTCCCTCTTGAGGGTTTTCCCAGGTTATATATTGTGTCATCTTTTATGGTTATGTTTTCTATTCTATTTCATGTGGATTTCGAGTACTTATTTGCATGAATATCTCTTTTGGGTTATGTGGAAATTGTCATATAATGGCTACAAGTTTCCTTACAGAAAAGAAGACAAGGGAAAACAAAATCATGCCATGTACTCAAACTATCCCTCAAATATAATATCAACAACTCAAGACTCATTCCATGGGTGGAAAACACCTATCAAATTATTCTCTATCAAGTGGACCAAAAGAAGGGAATGAGATTGCTCTATCCATGATCAATCTCCTCATTAGGTCCATGTTGAAATAACATTTAATTTTAGGTAAAGAATCCTTGGTATTTGTACTAAAACCTTATCAAAGAGTCATTATTCCAACACAATCTCTAAAAGATAGAGATTTCTAGCCTCTCCCAAGTCTATCTAGAATCAACAATTATTCAACTAACTATCCCATACAAATTGAACTCCAACTACATTGAAATATCTAAAAGCCCCCCATGTAAGAATGATCATTGTACTCTGCTATAAGACCACCTCAAATTTTTGCAAACATTCCAATTTCATGATTAGTTAAAAATTGGAACCCCTAATGACATCACAATTTACATCTTCTCCATAAAATATATAATTTATCTAACTAACAAATCCACATCACTATGAAAGCTCCTATTGAAAGTGATCCAAAGATATCTCGGAATCATGATAAACATCTCCTAACTAAAGATTTCCCATAGTCCTCACATAGTAAAATAACTCAATTACAACACTAGGAGCCCTTAAAGGAAAAATTATAACCACAATCTTTAAACCAAGAGAACAAATAGTTGTCACCAACTATTTTTTTATACAAAGCTCCCATTGAACTATGATCCTAAGCCTCTCATGAAAATATAATCAATTTCTTTAGGTTCCTAAAAAACATGGTTAGGAAATCAAATTACACATTTAAGTGTTACAAGTCATTAATTCCCTTTGTTGTAATTAATCACCATAATGCTAGAAGCAACCACCATGATGTTGCAAGTGACTTTCACTATGCTATAGTTAACCACCATGATGCTACAAGTAACCACCATAATTCCATAAGTGACCCTTACTATTATACAACTAACCACCATGATACTACATGTAAGCACCATGATGTTGCAAGTGATTATTATTATGATGTAGGTAACCATCATGATGTTGCAAGTGAGCCTCGCTATGTTGCAAGTAACCACATGATGTTACAAGTACAAAATACATCCATTTTTAATCTCTATTACTAAGCATGCCAATGCAATATAATGGCCTAAAGGCCAATAAACCAAAATCTACAACTCCATGACATCCAAAAAATATTTTCATACTGATATCCTAAATAAAAAGAGGGTTCCAAATTTCTAATAAATGCTACCTTTGCAATGAAGATACAAAGACAATAATGCATTTGTTCTTCCATTGTTCCTACTCAAGAAAGGTTTGGTCATTCTTTCTCCCTATTTTAATGACCGAATGGGTCTTTCCTTCCTCAAGAAAGAAATTTTTGGATAGTTGGAATGTTTTCCCCTATTCCTATAATATAATTGTTGATCTATGGAGACAAGCTCCTTTTATAGCATGGGGTTTATGGAAGGAGTGAAATAATAGGATTTTCAGGGAATCTATAAGAAACAACAAAGATCTTTTTATGGCTATTAGAAATCAAATTCAGGAGAACATAAATTTTGGGACATATGATCCTTCAAAGTACATGCCCTCTTATAAAGAAATTAGAATAAAACAAATGTGGGGGTTAAAACAAGATCTCACAAAATTCAATTGGATAAAAAATATTACCATAAAAAGCACTATTTGGTCTCTTCCTAAGGTGGGCTAGATCAAATGCAACTTCGATGGTTGTTCTAAGACGAACCCGAGCTTAGCTAGAGATGGGGGTAATAATAAATCACCAAGGAAATCTTATAGAAGGATATGGAAAAATATTAGGTATCAATTCTAATAATGTAGTTGAGGCTATGGTTGTTTGGGAAGGTTTAAATCATCTGAAGGAGAAAGGATACGCAAAGGTGATCATTGATGGTGACTCTAAATTAATTATAGACAACCTAAACAGGGAAGCGAAAATGTCTGGGAGACTAGGGACGTGTTGGATGATTGTAGGAGAATCCTTAAGACCTTTCAACACCATAAAGTTTACCACTTGTATAGAGAGTAATTTTGTTGCGATGTTATGGCTAATGAAGCTCTAAAGCATAATAATTAGATCTACTGGGAGTTTCCTTTACTACCACATCACATAAAAGATATTTTCAATAAGGAAAAATATGAATCAACTTATAACTGCATGTCGAGGGACAAGAGGTGATTTATGGGTTAATATTTCTATTATAATGTATGACAACAAGATGAATAATCAAGGCTACCAAAAAGGGGGAAATATTAATCTTATCATGATTAATTTGGGAGTAAAGGTGAGTACAATTCTGATGTTTCAAAGAAATGATAACACAAGTTTCTCCAATTATTTAGCAGCGAAGATTGAAATAATGATGAAGGAGAATATTGATATTTTCTATTTTGTGGATGGAAGATATAGGTTGATATCTTAAGGTGATAGGGGATATTATTATCTCCGATAAGACATTTTTGAATAATTATTTGGTGGTTCTTGGACGTGTCCTTGGCTTAGCTATCTTCGCTCGCTTCATCATGCGGAAAGAGTGCTTGTTAAAACCCCTTTAAATGGTCTAAATTTAATCATTTCCTCAACAGGAATTTTCGACACATAAAACCTCTATCTTCAAGATCCTTCTAACTCTCTATATTTTCTCACAATTGTTGGAAAATTTTAAGTGGAAGCCTCTTCAAATGCATGCTACAAATTTCAATTTGAATTCTAAAGATATTACTCTGTTGATGATCTCCCTAGCTAACGAGAAGGGCTTTGGTGAAGATTTTATTTTTCTTCGTAGGGACTATCTGGCTAGTGTGGGTTCTATGGGGGTCCCAAAAAATGAATGAAACTAGGGAATTTCGATTTCCTAAAGTAGAATGAGGAGTTATGGGGTCTCTTTGAAAGGGCAGGAATCACTCCCTTCTTTTAATCTATGCAAGGATACAACACCCTTACCTATAAGTTTACCAATTCTTGGAGCGATGGTGAAGCTAACATTGGTGGTCTACTCTTTATTATCATGGTGAAGCTGATTGCTCAAGCTACGGGTCTGAAGTATGAAGGAAACAAGATTGTCAAAAAGAGTTCAAGTAACTATCAAGAATTTATTGACAATTTCTTTGAAGGTAAGGAGAAGGCTAAAATATTCCAAAATGGGTATGCAATGTTAAAACTCCCCTCTCCCTATCATAATGTTTATATGCATATTATGAGGTATTTCAATCTTGTAGGGTGGTACATGGATATCGTTTTCCTATTTTAAACCATGTTTGACATCTTGAGAAGATAAAACTTCCCTTTTCTTGTTTTCTTCTCTCCAGCAAAATATGGAGAATGGTGCAAACACTCCCTTACATCAAGGGATTATTAGAGAAATTTATAAGTATGTTTTAGATACTACCCCCAAAGGAATCCGACTAGAAATCTTCTTGATAATACCATGGCCCCTACAATCTCTATGTGGATTGAGCTAATTGATAGCCAACCCCATTCTCCTGGTAGAGTGCCTAAGTTGATTAAGAATAAAAAATACTCTCTTCCCAATGTTGACCCTTCCACTGAATACCTCTTAAAAATAGCCCTTGAAAAAATGAAAACCTCCCCCCTTTCCCCCGGAAAGGCTAAACAAAGGAAGGTGGACCCTAAGGTTGTGAAACAAAAATATATCACTATCACTATCTTTGATGATAAGGATGCCAATTCGGATAGTGGTTTTGCTCCTCCTGGTGGTAGAAGGTCAGTAAGACTTGAAAAAGTTGCTTCCAAGGTGAAGGATGAGGATAAAAAAGGTAAAAAGGTTGTTGAGGAGGAGGGTCTTGACACTTCTGAGGAGTTTATCCCTGATAGTTTGGCCGAGATCGAGTATTCAGAGGAAAATGATGTTTCAAATCATGAACTGGAGGAGGAGTTTCAAGAATAGGAAGAGGATTATAATGAGATGTAAGGAGGTAATGAGGATAAAGAGGAGAAAAATTTCCAATAGGATGATGATCAGGTTGAGGCAAATAATGGGAGCCCTATAAATAAGGAAGAGAAAGTTTCCACAATACAAAACTCTCAAATGCAAGAAATTACCAAGGATGAGGATTATAACAACCTAAACTCTACAATGGAAGTGCTAAATTCTTGAATGGTTCAAATTGAAAGTTAGCTTGAAGAGGTTTCCAGATCAATGAAGTTCCAAGTTATGGAAGAGGCCATAAAAATCATTTGTAGTGTGGTGGATGACATCATGAAAAAAGAAGTGATGGGCACTATTTTTGGACAGGGGAAAATTATGAAGTAACAAAAGAAAAAGAGTCGCAAGAATGAAGCTGATAAGTCTGAGAACAAGGAGCTCGAGGAATGCTAGTCAAGTGTTGTGAAGGACATCCAAGGGAATTGGAGTCTTATTAAATACTCCTAATGTGCTACCTTTTTCTATGCTCGAGCTCTGTTTAAATCTCTTTGGCCATAGTGCCAATTTTTGTATGGTCTTTAGTTTTGTTATTTTAGACTTGGACTATCTTAGTTTCTTAGTTTATTTTGGTTATAGTAAGATTCTGCATAATATTTTAAAGACTCTTTTTAATAGCTGGTGGTTTTGGTATGTTTTTTTTAGAATGGTTTTGATGTGGATAAGTGGACTATGTATCCTAGTGCAAATCTTAATATTGGTCTGTAGTATTCTTGATGGGTTTCTAATGTTGTTCTAATATTTTTTGTTTCCAACTAGTTTTTTTGTTTCTCTAGTCTATTATGTTGGACTCTATAGCTTCGTTGTTGGTTTTTTGTACGGGATCAGGGCCCTAACCCTTCTTATCTAATAAAAATATATATTTGCACCTATTTTTTCCATGCAATATACATGCATGGATAACTCTTAAAAGTAACACATATATGTGATCTAAAATTGATAGGGCATGGCCATTTCTCCAACCAAAACCAAGGAAATAACAAAACTCATAGATCTCAAAATAATACAATCGATATATTCAACTCCAAATCAACAATAATTAGAATAGAGACAACATGTAGATTCTTCCATGACACCAACATCAAATCCAAAACCCAAATCTAAAATGCCACAAATCCATAACTTAGGAATCCAACATGAACCGTCACATCTACACTAAGAAAGCTTCAATCAACCTCATCAAAAATGCTTGCAAATATGCAACTAATACCATTCAAAAACATTAAAAATAGTCTCTCTACATATCTATAAATATTTTTCATTAAATGTAAAACTTGTAAAATAAGTGTAAAATATTGAATCCATTAACATATTTGAAACACCCACAAATTTATAGCCACTTGATCTATATTCCAAATGTTGGACTATCATAAATTTATAACCCATAGATCCAAAACACCATGAATTTAAAACATACACCTAATGGAGCCACACATGTAACCACGTGTAATAACATGCAACATATGCATCTATCCAGGGGAATTTGGTACAACATAAATTTGTAATTGTATAAGAGCAAATTTACACCCCTTCTGTAAATTCCCCTTTCACATACCCTCACCTTAGAAAATCAAATCTGAAGGCGAAATTCCACGTCACCCACCCAAGATGCATCCACTTGGCATGTGTTTTGTGTGTCGTGGGGGAATTTTTGTCAGGGATGCGAGAGTGGCACACAAACGTCTGTACAGCGCAATGCCACCCCTGACATATTCTTGCATCCAAACTCCATAAGGACATTACACACCTGATTGGGGTCAAATTGTAATGCCTCTATGTGACCAACTAACCCAAAAAATGGCTCCCTTTGGCCTTCAAATCCATTCATCTCACTATCACTTGGAGATCTTTCCACAACTTCACATTCTCAAGAAATTTTCCACTTCAACTCTTTCATACACAGTATTCTAGAACTCCATTTTTCATCACTCAGCTTGAGCATTGCAGCAACTTGAAACTCCATCAACTCCACATTGCACATGTGAGGCTACCATAGAAGTTGCAAGCTTGGAGTCTTACAAGACCTCCCTTCATCACCGTTGCAGTTGTGGTGACTTTGCGAAGTTCGTTGCTTGCATTCTCCCTTCATTGGCCTTGAGAGCCTTTAGGTGGAGGTGGTAACACTTCATTCCTCTCCTTTGTGATTTGATAGAGTAGAATTTGTCTTTTGTAGTTTTCATTGTACTTATTTCATCTTCTTTATCATACTTTTCTACTTCATTTCTTTTTGGTTATCCGTGGAGGTGGAAACACCAAAGTGGGGGTTTGACTGAGGCAAACCCCTATACAACCCCAAAAAAATTCCCCTTCTTGTTTATGTGTAGGTGAAATTGTATGTGGAGCTCCTTGTTGAACTGACGTTTCAATGAGTTGGTTTTCATCACCTTAGTCTATATCTACTTGCTTTATTACTTATGCATTTACTTTCTGTATTTTATCATTCTATCATTTTCGTTAAAATCATTTAGCTAGGTTGTAAGTAGGTTTTTGGTAGCTTCTTTGTTGTACTTTACATGTTTTGGCTATACGGATGCCAGCACGCCACACTATCATCTCAGACCAACGTTGTCATCCTCAGACAAAGAGATATTTGAAGTACAATTCAGACTCCAGAAACCGGCTCATCTAGCCCCAAGGATAATTTTGGGTCTGTAGAGTGACAAAAGTACTTCATAGTGTTCTTTATTTTTGATCCTCATCCCTTTAGAGTGAGGTAAGTTAGGGCAGCCCTCTGCTCTTGGCTCTCCATGACCTAGATCCTTGGCGTGGTTGGTCCCCCTCTCTTACATTTTTGGTGAAGCCGACGTGAACAATGTCTATCCATTCGCCTGTGTTGAGACTTTTTCCCACACCTAGTGGTTGTTGTAACCTTGAGTGTTGTGAAGGTTTATGAGCATCATAACCTAGTCCATGACTTTCAGGTACATTTTTAGGAAAAATGTGTGACACCTACCGATGGAAAAGATGGTCACTTCTAGTTTCGCCTCCAATTTCTCCATTGGTCTAGCTACTGACCGCACTACCGGTTTTCCCACAAATTATGTTGATGAGATGGGTTTCATAGAAGAGACCACTCATGTTCCTACCCCTCCAGCATCCCCTGCGAATTTTTTTGTAGATGAGGATGATGTTGTGCATATTCCTGCAGAAAACCTTTTGGCATTAGATAATAGATTGCTAGACATTGTAAATCATCTAGAAAAAATCACCAAGCATGGCAAGAGCCGCTAGGCTTACTAGTGAGTTGAGACATTTGCTAGGAAAATATTGGACATGCATAGAATTTCTATGTGGCCTTGTCGATCTAACCGAAGCTTATATCCCCTCGTATAAGCCTAGGTCAGGCACTACCCGAGGAGAAGTGCTCGACACCTATAAAAGAAAAATAGGTGTTTCAATGCCCACCATGTCTATATGCATGACCAAGACAAGCCCTTCAATCAGTGTTTCCTTTGCCTCTCTAAAGCCCCCTGCTCTCAAGGTGGGTATAATACCCCTTGGTTTTAGCTTCACCCCTCCTACTGCCTCTGGCGGTGGGGGTTTTGGTGGAATGAGCAATGGAGGTTTTGGTAGCAGGGGTGGTACTAGTGGAGGTGGCTTTGGTGGAGGCCATGGTGGTGGTTTCAATAGTGGAGGTGGCTCTGGTGGAGGCCCTACCAATGGTGGTGGCTACGACAGTGATCATAGTGGTGGCTCCGAAGGTGGTTCTGGCGATGGTGGTTCTAGAGGTTCCACTAATCCTTTGTCATCTTCGGACCTTGTTTTGAACACTCTTCTTCAAAACATGGGTTGAATGAAAAACCATTTGGTGAGCCTTTCCCAAGCCTCTACCTAGCCTATCTTTCAATCCTTCTTCCAACATATCCCATTATCGATGGAAATCTTGAGTACTCCCTTCTCGCAAGGAATGAAGATTCCCAAATTTGAGAAGTATGGTGGCAAAGGGAACCTAAAAACACATGTGTTTTCCTTTAATGCCATGTGTACAAACTTCTTCCATTATGACGCCTTGATGACAAATTTATTTCCCTGATCTCTCAAGGATATAACACTCAAGTGGTATTGTTACTTTCCCGACAACTCTATATTTTCATTTGATCATCTTGTAAATCAATTCCTCCATCAGTTCCAAGCTAACATTGATCCAAAGATAACCTTCTTGGATCTCATCTGATGTAAGCAAGGGGGTAACGATAAGATAATTGATTTCATAGCGTGATACCAAGCACTCTTCTCATAGATCTCATACCCATTTCCCGACTCTGATGTCCAGAAGGTATTCATACGTAACCTGCAGAGACCTTGGTAGGAAACGTTTTCCTTAATGAAATACCCTTCCTTTGTGCATCTGTGTGTCACATTACGGGAATATCAAAAAATGGTGGTTCAATTTGGGGGATCCTCCTCGCACTCTCATTCAAAAGGAAGATCTGTTGTATCTATCTCAAGAAAGGGTAAAGTTGTAGCGAATGTAGTCACCGCAATAAATAATAATGGCCTCAAATGCAACAAAATGTTTACAAAGTTAGCATAATCTTATTCTTCCATCTTGAAAAATTTGTTGAAGGACAAGATCATAACCTTGGAAAAACCCTAACCTCTCAAGGAACCTTACCCTGATTGGTATGATGCAAACTCTTTATGTCAATACCATCGGGTTAACGACCATGATATTGAACATTGTATGTGCATGTGTCACGAGATACAAGATCACATTGATGATGGTACCATTTGTCTCGATGGGTGAAACAAAATGCAAATAAATCAATGGTGAAATCCAATAGTGAGTGACAAATATACACAAACCTATTTTCGCCCCACTCTGCTAACTTGATTATTGACCCCTCTATTTCCTCTACTCAGCCCTCGGCATACGTCAATATGGTCATGGTTACTCCTTCCCTACAGCCTGCGACTGGTTTTCTACATGTGGTGTTCAATTCACAGGACATGCCCTTGAATAGTAAGCCATCTCCCCTCTACATTATTGCTTGCCTCAATGGAAATATTGTGACGGGGGTCCTAGTTGACCCCGTGATCCGAGTGAATGTTATCACAGAGGAAACACTATGGTTAAAATAATTGTAGAAGGAGTACGAGGAAACAAATTCTACCATTCGTATGTACGATGGCCTCTCTCTCAAGCCATATGGCTTAATAACTCTTTTCATCCTAGTTGGACCTACGACCTTGAATACTACCTTTGATGTTATTCCATAATCTGATTTATTCAGGGTGAATTTAGGCATCCTATGGCTAGCTTCGATGAACGAAATTGCTTTCTTCATTCATAAATGTCTAAAATTATCCTATGAAGGTGTCGCGCATGTTGTGCATGACACTAGATATCAGCCATTGGTATCCTGTGGGGGCTATTCATTGGACCATTTTTGGCCCGCCCCGTTTGGTTCACTTCCCCCAAGAACGGACCTACTTTACCGAAACTATGTGAATTATTAGACCGAGGGTAAGGGATAGCCAAAAGCGACCCCCCTGGTAGTGCAACAACAAGCTGCCTCATCTTCTCGAAAGGGAAAAGAGAGGTCTCCTCATCCTTGGGGTGCCTCTTCTACTCCCCTCTCTAAAGAAGAATTTTGGATGTCTACTCCTAGGTTCCACATAAGAAATCTAATGGTGCCTACTTGGTGCAAAGCCAATATTAGGATATTGTACCTTCCTACTATGCCTCTCAGACCTTGGACCTACCTATACGATAGAATAAAAGGTCCCCGCAGAGAATCCTCTATGTCTCAACCTTTGTGGCCTCATACTGCTCTTGCTCCTAAAGCATTGAATGGGAAGAGGCTCGCTTCCAAGGCATTGGATCCAACTCCCCCCATTGTATCTCAACCTCTTCCTCCTGTTCACATTCAAGAGTATATCCCTCTGCCAGAGATGGCTATGATGGACACCCCTATGGCTGAGCAAGAGCCTTTTCTCCCTTCCCAGCACCTGGCCTCTAGCTCCAAGAGTCATAGAAACCACCTTGTGTGTGAGCGCAAGCGTCGGAAAAAGGATTTGGAGGCTAAGCAGGCCGCTTTCCAGAAGAAGGAAGGAGAGTCGACCACCCCTGCTTTGGAGCCTCCTCTAGTGTCCTCCTCTCTCATTCAATCGAATCTAGTCCTACTTTCAGCTCTTGCTATGAGTGTGAGTTCCCCGAACCCTAAAAGGGTGTAGGTGTTTATCGCTCCCTCAGTCAAGTCACCTCTTTTGATGTCCCTTCTAGAAATCCTGCCATTCCCAAAACCTGTGGACATGTCGAACACTTTGGTGGTGTCCACTACGGTTTTCTCCTCCTCCTCCATGCCTCTCACCTCGTCTATGCAAAGTTCACATCCTTTGACGAAGAAAAACATGGAGATTGTCCCTTCTAGTAAAGGAGGGCACAAGAGGATTCCACCCTCTCCAAAGGGTGGTCCTGCGCTAGCTTGTGTCGTCCTACTGAAGGAGCAAGTTCTAGCTTCCCCTGAATTCATCACTACTCCCAAGTCATTCAGTGAGCCCAGCACGCATCTCAAGAATCACCTCCCTCACCCATTGAGGTAACACATGGCACTCACATTAAGTGCATGTTTAACTCCTTATACAAGGTCCCAACCTTGTCTACGATCTTCACAAAATTGATGACCATTGCTCCATAAGATCTGAGTGGTGAATACCTTGTGGGGCCTTCCTCCTTGGCCCTTGTTGTGAGAGGCTCCAAAGCGCCTCCCCTTAATATTCCACCACTATAGGCTCATCTACCTTCCCCATAGAATGATCTAGATTGGGAAGCAAATGACCTCTTGGTCAATGGGTGTTAGGGGAGGCCTCTTCTTTACCTTTAGATTAGGTGTGTGTTTGTTGTGATGTATTCCCCCATGATTTTTTTATGTGTTCCTAGATGACCCTTTTCACCCTTGTAGGTTCTTGGATACAAGAGTGATTATGTGTCGTAAAATTCCTCTATTTGTATCATCATTCTTCCTCTCTATGTGTGTCTTGATTTTTGAGAAATTGGGGATGATGTAAAGTGTTGGGGGCATTTAGGCTTCCCTTCCATGTTGACCCAATTTTTTATTTTTACTTTTTCTTCTCGTGCATTCTTCACATGGTTTGATATAGTAGGGGGTTGATGAGAGTTCATATATATACTATTATTATACTTATATATTTATGAGCAACTCTGACCCCAAACTATCAAATCACCCCTGTGCCCTTTGTTTGTGATTTCTTTTTATATTTTTTCATCCTTCTCTCTTCTTTACTTGAGTTGTGATGTTGTGGTTCCTATGTGTTGCCCCTCGTGTGTGTGACAACATCACCACAGTGACATCTTTCCATGTCTCATGGGCCACAACATCACTTTTGCATTCTTTCTTTTCTCTCCTTAGGTTGATGCATGCCTCTGCGTTCAAAATGCACAACCCTAAGGGGGGATACCATGTCAACTTTAATTTCCAAAAAATGTATTCCTAGCAAACGAATCTTTTCTTGAAAATCTTTGCTAACTTTTCAAAAATCGCATTCTCAACTTGGACCTCCTAATGGAACATGTTTCCTTCATCAAGGGTTCGCAAAGAAAGAACTTGAAAAGTCTCCTTCAAGGAGGGAGAAAATTTTCCTATGGGAGAAGCATCGAACTTCCCCTCATGAGAGGGCATTTTCTTCCTTTTGAATTCCTTTATGAAGTGAACATCTTTCAAAATGATTCCTTGATGTCGAATCGATTTGCGAAAAGCATTCTTACACTTTCAAATAGTGTGTCCCTTGAGTGAACCCCTCTTCTTTTGAAGGGTTCCTGAGGGACCCCTTTAAAAACCTTTCCATTTGTTGATTGTTTGTGTGTTTGCCTACGTGGTTTCCTGTTGTTTTTTGACATGTTTTATCTATGGATTAACATGTTGCTTTGTAGGTGCGCTTGTGAAGTTTCTTTCCAGTTTGAATCTGTGGATTCCCCTTACACTGGGCTTCCTTCATGAGAGAGTACTTGGGGGAATGCCTTCTTGCAAGTCTACGAGCCTATGAGATGCTTACATTGTACGGGATTTGTTCATCGTTGGTCTGAGGGCCTTTGGTGTACTTTGTGTAACTTCATAGTTTTGCGAGGCTATGGAGTCCTTTTTTTTGAAACTCCTCAGGAGAGAGTACCTGTGGAGTCCTTTTCCTGCCTTGCACTTTCAATTTCACTAGATCGTAGTCTACTTCCTTGACGGTTCAAGTATACATCTCTAACTCTTTGATTTACTTTACCGAATGCTCATTGATATTCACACTCGCTAAAGTGGGGGAAAAATGTATAGGAGCGAATTTGCACCCCTTGTTTAAATTCCCCTTTCACATACCCTCACCTTAGAAAATCAAATCCGAAGGTAAAACTCCATGTCACCTACCTAAGATGCATCCACTTGGAATGTGTTTTGTGTGTTGATGGGGGAATTTTTTCCAAGGACACGAGCACGGCACGTAGACTTTTGTGCGGCGTGTTGTCATCCCTAACAAATTCCTGGATCCAAAATCCATAGGGACATTACACACCTGATTGCGATCAAATTGTAACACCTCTGTGCGACCAACTGACCTGAAAAATGGCTCCCTTTGGCCTTCAAATCTATTCATCTCACTATCACTTGGAGATATTTTCACAACTTCTTCGCATTCTCAAGCAATTTTCCACTTCAAATCTTTCATACACAACATTCTAGCACTCCATTTCTCACCACTCAACTTGAGCATTGTAGCAACTTGACACTCCATCAACTCCACATTGCACATGTGAGTCTACCATAGAAGTTGCAAGATTGGAGTCTTGCGATACCTCCCTTCATCACCGTTGCGGTTGTGGTGACTTTGCCAAGTTCATTGCTTGCATTCTCCCTTCATTGGCCTTGAGAGCATTTGGGTGGAGATGGTAACACTTCATTCCTCTCCTTTGTGATTTGATAGAGTAGTGTTTGTCTTTTGTAGTGTTCATTGTACTTCTTTCATCTTCTTTATCATACTTTTCTACTTCATTGCTTTTTGGTTGTTCGTGGAGGTGGAAACACCAAACTAGGGGTTTGACTGAGGCAAACCCCTATACAACCCCAACAATTTTCCCCTTCTTGTTTGTGTGTAGGTAAACATGTACATGGAGCTCACTGGTGAACTAGTGTTTCAATGAGTTGGTTTTCATCACCTTAGTCTTTATCTACTTGATTTATTACTTATGCATTTACTTTCTGTATTTTATCATTCTGTCATTTTCGTTAAAATCATTTAGCTAGGTTGTAAGTAGGTTTTTGGTAGCTTATTTTTTTTACTTTATGTTTTTTGGTTGTACGGACACCAACACGCCAGAGAGACGCCAGCGCATCGCTCTGTCATCCCAGACCCATGTTGTTGTCCTCAGACAAAGAGTTGTCTGAAGTACAATTCAAACTTCAGAAACTAGCTCGTCTAGCCTCAAGGAGAATTTTAGATCTGTAGAGTGACAAAATTACTTCATAGTGTTCTTCATTCTCAATCCTCATCCCTTTAGAGTGAGGTAAGTTAGGGAAGCTCTCGGCTCTCCGTGACCTCTAACCTTGGTGTGGTTGGTCCCGCTCTCTTAGAGTAACATGTATCAGCATGAAATTCACATGTAAGCATGTGCAACACATATACTAGAGCATGTAATCCATGGATCATCCATCCAATTGGGCTAAGAATCCAATGTTTTATCCCATAACTAGGGGCTAAAACCAAACATCGACTATAAAAAATCCAAACCGCATGAGACTAAAGGGAAATTCCAAACTATCAAGAAAGATCTCCATTTCATAAACATGCAACATACATCTATATGACCAACTCCATGATCCTCCATATTCTCCATTTTATAAGTTTTTTCGATGATTTTTTTCTTGAAAATGTGATCAACTACAAAAATCCCACTCAAACAAGGATTAATAGCACAATATGAACCCTCGTATAACCAAAAACATGTATCTAATACAAAATAAAAATAAGTCCATGTATACACTACCAATACTAAAATATTTATTGATAAAAACTTGATACAAAAGTAAAGGAAACCATGCCCATAAAATTGAAACAAGACACGCGCATATCATACACTAATCCTATGAGGAGATATTTTTGAGATATCAAATCTTAAATTTTGTTAATATTATATAAATTAACACTTCTAGATTAACAAAAAATGAAAGAATAAAAAAATTGAAGGAAAGTAACACACACATACATACCCTATAGGGAAGAACCTAGTCTTTAGACCACCAAATAATGTTTTTTTAGTAATACTATTCACAATATAATATCAAACTTAGAAACTTAAAATGGAGATCAACACTCTCCTTTGAAGAAAATATAGTAGCATAAGTCCCTATAATACAAGATCTCTCTCTCAACCTCAACCCAAGCATCTAATATATAGTAAATCCCAATAGATAGAAAACCAAAAGTGATTTTTGGAAACCATGTAACAAATTTTCAAGAATGGTGTCCAACTCCTCCCAACACACATTCCAAGACCTAAGTCTCATGATTGGTCTCCAAGCTGATTTTATTTTATTCTTTTTACACCCATCATAGTATTGATGAATTATTATAGCCTACTCACCAACTTGGTTGCTCCATTTTGGTGTTATTATCCCATTTAAAGATAATTTATGATTTATCTCATAAATTTCTTTAAATTGGTCAATATTTCAAGTCCACTTTGCAACTCCTTATAATCATACTCTTACATGCATCATAGAATATGTCATAAGTAACTCTGATATCTTACAATGTATGAAGTTCTTACACATAATGATGACATTAGATGTTTATAAAAAAATTTACACACATTGAAAGATAGCTAACATGTGGCCAAAAGTGTCACCTCAAAGTGGGATACCCCATTTCCTTAATGAGAAAAATAATTAATAAGTATGTAAATAAATAAATAATCCAATGTTAAGACTTGTTAGGCATATGACACACCTAATCACAACATATATTTTGTCAAAAGTAAATCTAAAATTTTAAATTGATTTAAGGATTTTAGCACCCTTGTAGAAATTAAACTAGTAGAAGGATTAAGGTTTTAAGAATCAACAATGGTGTTGTTTTTTATTCCAACATATTTAAATATATTATATAAGGAGCATGAAATCAAAATCCACAAGACAACTGTATATACCCATCAATAGAATGGAGATGTAAAAATAATGAACATGACATTGATGGAGAAGATTAGGGGTATGCTTAGTGGAGCTAGTTTGGAATGACATTTTTAGTTATAAAAAAATTGTATGGCTTGTCACTTGATTATAATGTATCTTATATTAGATCTTGTTAATAAAACACCTATGGAGACTAGGATGAGTAAAATATTGTCATTACATCATCTTTGTATTTTTTATTGTGAGGCATATAGACATGTGCCTACGGAGAAAAGGTGCAACTTGGGGAAGAAAAAATTCACATGTATCATAATTGGCCATGGAATTAGTATGAAAGGGTACAAGCTTTGGGACCCTATGACTAAGATAGTTTTATATAACAAAAATGTTATTTTTAGAGAAATTAAGCCTTCTCCCACAAAATTATAGCTATACTATTATGAGAAGAAATATGTGGTTCAAATACCCCCAAAGACCAATAAGGTTGAAGAATATTATAAAGGATCTAAAGAGGATGAGAGATTAGATAATTTAGATAGTTCCAAATAGGAGGTAGAACCTCCACCTTAGCTCTTAAGGAGTTCTACTCGATAAAGATAACAATGAAACATGTACATTTCTTTTGATTAGAGATGTAATTTTACTTTGATTATTAATATCAACGAGCCTATAAATATAAAGGATGAAATGGATATGACTGATTAAGTCTTGGTGGATGACTATGGATGAGGAGATGGATGCATTGAAAAAGAATGAAAAATGGGACTTGGTACCATTGGCAAAATAAAGAAATCATATTGGATTTAAATGTGTATTAAAAAAGAAAATTCATTTAGATGGTGGTATTAAAAATTATAAGGGGAAATTATTTGTAAAATGATATTATTAGGTTGAGGGCATAGACTTTTTAAAGATTTTTTGTTGGAAAAACATTAAACTACTACACATGTTAGCTCTTCATAAGTATGCAAATCAGATTTTTATTAATGCAATTTTGAATTACCCATTAAGACATTTATATGAAAGAATATAAATTAAAAAATAATGATAAATAAACACATAACACCAATTATGCATGGAGAAATCCTTGTGGAAAAAATCCCAACATCAAAGAGAGGCACGCATAGATTAATCTTCAATAAAAGAGTGCATACACAACACATTTTCTCACACAATCCTAACAAATCTTCCATTGTTGCTAAGCTAACATGTATTAGGTTCTTGTTACTTGTATCAACAAAGAATAATTTAGAGATAGAACTTATTGATGTGAAGACGACAATTCTTTTATTGTGACTTGGAAAAAAGATCTACATGACACAACTAAATCACTATGTGGAGACAAGTAAAGAAACTTTGGTTTGATAAGTAGGAGGTATTTTTCACAGTGTTTCAAATTATGATATTTCTATTAGGATTCTACCATGTATTTTTTCGATTCAAACTCATTGACCCGTGTTTCATGAGTAGTGGTTTACAAAAACCCATCTCTCATGATAATAAATGATTCACTTAGCACTCATTGCATCTAGGTGATGATCATAGAGGTAAAACATTGAGCCTTCCCGAGAGGTCACCCATCCTAGTACTACTCCATCTCAAGTGTGCTTAACCATGGAGATTTCCCCAAGGTTAAGCCCACTTATCTTCCAACCCAGTCTGCAAAACCTTCATCAAGTGTTGTGCCTTGTGAAAAAATAATTATAGAGCCCCTTCAGCTCATCAATTGATATGTAGGAGGTATTTTCCATAGTGTGTCAAATTATGATATTTCTATCAAGATTCAACTGTGTAGTTTTTGAGTCAAACTCATTGACCCATGTTTCATGAGTAGTGGTTCATAAGAACCCATCTCTCATGATAATAAATGGCCCACTTCAAACTCATTGCATCTAGGTGATGTTCACAAAGGTGAAGCATTGGGCCTTCTCGAGAGGTCACCCATCTCAATACTACTCCAGCTCAAGTGTGCTTAACTATGGAGTTTTCCCCAAGGTTAATCCCACTTATCTTGCAACTAAGAGGGTCAATGAGTATTATCATGAGATATGGGTTCTTGTCAACCACTACTCATGAAACATGGGTCAATGAGTTTGACTAAAAAATTTACTTGGTTGAATCCTAATAGCAATATCATAATTTGACACGCTATGGAAAATACCTCCTACTTATCAATTCATGAGCTAAAGGGGCTCTTTAATGAATGGTTCATAAGGAAATATGCTTTCTAAAGGTTTTAAAAATGGGATTGCAAGCTAAGTGGGCTTAACCTTGGGGAAAATCCATGGTTAAGTGTGCTTGAGTGGAGTAGTACTAGGATGGGTGACCTCTTGAGAAGGCCCAATGCTTCACCTCTATGAGAATCACCTAGATGCAATGAGTGCTAAGTAGACCATTTATTAACATGAGATATGGGTTCTTGTGAACCACTACTCATAAAACATGGTTCAATGAGTTTGACTAGAAAAACTACATAGTTGAATCCTGATAGCAATATCATAATTTGACATGTTGTGGAAAATACATCCTACTTATCAATTGATGAGCGAAAGGGGCTCTATAATTAATGGTTCATAAGGCACAACACTTTTTGAAGGTTTTGAAAATGGGATTTCAACCTAAGTGGGATTAGCCTTGGGAAAAACTCCATAGTTAAGTGTGCTTGAGTTGGTGTAGTACTAGGATGGGTGACCTCCCGAGAAGGCTCAATGCTTCACCTCTATGAGTATCACCTAGATATAATGAGTACTAAGTGGAAAATTTATTATCATGAGATATGGGCTCTTGTGAACCACTACTCATGAAACATGTGTCAATGAGTTTGACTCAAAAAAACTGCATGGTTGAATCCTGATAGAAATATCATAAACTTTGGTTTGTAGATTAAAAAATGTTTATATGGTATTAGGAAATATCATAGGACATGGTATCAAAATTTTGATTCTTTTGTTTTGGAATTAATATTTTTGAGACCTAAATCAGAACATTTTGTTTATTACAATGCAAATGGTGATTGATTCCTTGTTATCACAATATATGTAGATGATATGTCATTCTTTGGTAATAGTAAGGAAGTGATTTATGATCTGAAATTTGAAATTTCAACATACTTCGACATGAAAGACATGATTATTCAAGTGCACTCAAATCATGGATATTAGAATAGATAGAGAAAGTATAAATCTTTGTTTAAGTGAGAGAAAGTGTGTGGATTCAAATTTGGAGAGATTCAACATGCTGGTATGTAGCCCTTTAAGTGTTCCTTTTTTAATGGGGACTAATTTATTTATAGAATAATGTTTTTCTACCAATATTTGATAGTGTTTTTGTTTCCTTTTTCTCTTGTAAGGTATACAACAAGTGGAAGAGTGTTGAAATTGGTGTTTCATTAACCTTGTATTGCAAATATTCAGAATTTATTAATATCATACTTATTTATTATTTGTGAGCCAATACAAAAATGGAAGATGTCCCACATGACTTGGTCACTATTCCATGTGTATCCCTTACTATGATTTGTAAAATGGTGTGTAAGAAAATATATTTTCATGAAGGACGTGTAAGAGCATCTATGACAAATATGGTGTTGTCAAAGATATTATGATGTATAAGAGTATGATTGTAGGGGAGGTACATTGTTGAGTAGGAACCTTGAGCAACTTTATGATGCATCATAGAGCATATTTTGAGGGAGATTATGGAGCTCAAACAAAGCACTAATTTGGTTAGAGTATTATTCTAGGGTTATTGAGAATTATGAAAATGTAAGTGTCTACTATTTTGATCAAGAATCTTTATGGAGGGGCAGTTAGAATTTAGGCCCTAGATTTGGGCACCATATTTTGGTCATGATATTGGCCAATTATTTGTGGTTTATCACTTGTGGTTTCATGTACTAGATATTCTATATATTTAATGCTAGAGATGGATATTTTATAGTTAGTTTATGGGTATCATTATGTTGCTCGAGTTCCTCTAGATTCTCTATTTGGTGATACCCAAGAATTTTTATTGTGAACTTATTGTTGGTGATAATACAATTAGTTTTCCTGGAGTGTGTTATTTTCCTCTCAAAAATGTTTTCTCGATGTAAATCATTATGTAATGATTGTAGTGTTTTTTAAGCTATTTTATGTAATTGTATAATCATTTAATTATTTATATATATTACCCTCTCATAAATTAGTGTAGGAAGAATACTCCAAACCTTTTCTTCCTTTCATATTATTCATATCAACACTCAAATTTATAATCTTTCACCACATCCCTTAGTGGTGGTCAATTGGATTGAGTGGTGGAATGTGATCATCACTCACAACCCCAGATTTCTACATTAGTTTGGAAAATAAATGACTTGATTTTGTAATAAATTTGATGAAGTTGTTGTTATAAGGTTGGTTAAGGTTTATAGAGAGTTAGAAAAAACCCCTTTGA
This sequence comes from Sequoiadendron giganteum, assembly GCA_007115665.2. Taxonomy (NCBI): domain Eukaryota; kingdom Viridiplantae; phylum Streptophyta; class Pinopsida; order Cupressales; family Cupressaceae; genus Sequoiadendron; species Sequoiadendron giganteum. The sequence continues at coordinate 138,042,123 of CM021102.1, read as the reverse complement.
TTCTTATTTTCAAACATGTGCTACTCATTTGAAGCATAACCTCAATATCATAGAGAGCCACCAGGCTAGAGGAGCTTAGATCTGTGATCACATTCATTGGATTCACATAAAAAAAATAGGGCCTTAAAGGACTTCTTCAATCCTTGCACGCCAAATTGGAAAGACCAAATATTAAGGCATCAATATTTCTAAGGGAAGGATTATTGTGACCCCTAAAATATCTCACTCCTTTCTTGAGCATTATAAGTTAGTTTTTCAAGCTCAATATGAAGCTTTACGTCAATCTCTTTATCATTATTAGAAATTATTCCTAATAAAATTAGTTAGTCTTATCAAATTGCCTATGAATATACCCTCACCTTAGATGAGATTTATTTGGATCTCATGCAAATGACTAATGAAAAAGGTCCTAGTTCAGATAGCCTTCTTTATAATTTCTTTAAACTTTAAAGCCACTTGGAACTTTACTAGATCCAACTTCTTGTAGGTTTATAGAGAAGCCTTTAGTAACTAGTCCTTAGGTGTTGTCCATTCTAGGATTTATTAAGGGATTCTTGTGAGCCTTTGTATAGCTTTTGGATTGCTCCAAATACCCTACTCTACCTAGGACATCCAACTTCTATGTGGGGGCTCTCTTGCAGTCTCATAACAGTCTCATTTGGATGCATCTTGAGAAGTGATCAACACTGATAGCCACTCCAAATTCGTCCATGTTGGGACTTATTAATGGATTCCTTGAGATCCTTCATCTAACTCTTGGGTCGCTTGGGAGGGTATGCTCCATTAATATCCCCTTTGAAATTTCTCCTCAAACTGCTCCTCCCTACCCCCCTCGTCCCCTCTCCCCCCAACTCTATTATACTCCTCCAAAATTCTCCCAACCCAAAATACCTCCACCCCCTATCACTCACTTCAAAATTCTCCCCACCACAAAATCCTATCACCCCCAAGGACACCTGATTATTATACGAGGGCTCTCTCATCTCAGAACGACCTCAACATTGGATGCTCTACTTCATTATTTGTTTTGTTTTGTCATATACCTCTCTTTATTTGTACTACATCATCAAATTTTGTAAACTTCTCTTTATAATTTTATTATATTTTATAATCATTAATTATTTATCTTAATTTCATTCCTATCATCTTACACTTTCCTCTCTCTATTATTCAAATTTGTACAAACATATCATTTATTGCTTTTTCTCTATCCCAAAAACTAGTCCTTATGCTTTATTATCAATACATGGAACATTATGTTTATCCCCAAAGTTGGTCACCCTAATATTATCAGTAGATGGATGCATTTTACTTAATTTTTGTTACAAGATTCTTCTTAAAGCCTTGACCCTTCACATTAAGCATATTTTTCTTGCTATTGTGTGACTTGAACAAATTGGGCTCATCCAAAGTCAATACATTATGAATAATATCATTGATGTTTGGGAAGGGATGGAATGGGTTAGGGCTTCTTGACAATGCATTATTTTCCTCAAGTTAGATTTTTAGAAGATTTGCAACCAACTTAATTAACCTTTCATTTTGGTCATTGTTAAATATCTTGGCTTTGGGGATTTTTTCTTTAGAATGTGTGGATGATAATTTTTTTTATGCTTCAACATATTACTCAAGTAATGACATATTTTCTAAAAAATATTTGGTTACTTTTCTAGGGATGCCCTCTTACCCCTTCATTTTATGTCCATATCATGAATGCTTTTGGCTATCTCTTGGCTCACAAGGCCTTGTTGGTTTTAGTTAAAAAGGGATTTCCTTCCATATTTCTTCCTAACAACTCAACAATGGTAACTTCACAAATGATTCTTTTCTCATGCTAATAAAAAACCAAGAGTCCTTACAAGCCATATTTTTTATATCTTTTGCAAAGTTTTTAGTTTGAACCTACAATGGACTAACACACAATGTTATAGACATATCCATTTCACTTTGTCAACCTATATTCAAAATTATTGGAAATAGTTGATAAGGGGAGATATTCAAGATTTAAGGGATTAGTTTTGCCTTTGATAGCACACATTCATTCTTTGTCAATATGTTCTTTAGAGGGTTGAGACAAATGTCTCATTTTAAATTTCCAAGTTGCTTTCTCTTGTAGAAAAATATAATATTTTTTCTAATGTCCTAGCAACCACTCATGGTTTATTCTTCCTATTGGGCCCCATATTTTTTATTAGACCCATGAGAGCATTTATTTCCATTATCAAGAAAAGGTTGGCATGGGCTTAATTGATTTGCATTGACAAAGTATTGCACTTTGTGCTAAGTGGGTTGTCTAAATATTGAAGGCTCAAAGGATTAAAATGTTCTTTTGAAACACTACATCAAAGTTGATTCTCCTTGTGGCAAGAATTATTAGAAAGGCATTGACTTTCATTCTCTTCTCATTATTGATGCTCTTGTTAATATTCATGAATATCTAGTTGCATAAAGCATTTGATATTATTAACTCTTATCTAAAATGGGTTGGTGATGGTTTCATGATAGGTTTTTCTTTCAACTATAGTGTTTGGTTGTCTCCCATTAGTGGATCATCTAATTTGTTGCTTGCTAAGAAGATGCATAGAATTAAAGCTCTCAAATTATTTGATGAAGATATTCACACTATTAGGGATTTAGCTTCCTATTAAGAATAGATCACATGGCGCATGCTCTAGAAAAATATAATCCAATTGTAACTAGCTTGCCTTCTATTTTACACATTCAAGAGCTTATTCCTAATGTTATGTTGCACAAGCTTGACATCTAGTCTCCTAGAGCATGGTGGAAGGATTGATAATGTAAATATGGCATTTCATTCAAATGCTACGCCCTTGATTTTTTCTATAGAGTTTTAAGCTCTTTCTCGTTGGCTCTTAACAAGCTCACAATGCGCTAAGGGTTGAATTCTTCCCCTCACAAATATGTCTTTGGAATCAATAAGATCTCGTAAGTTGGGATTAAGCCTAAGATTCCACACTTTTTTTGGTACTTAATTTATCATAGGTTGTCACTAGGAGATATACTTTCCCATATTTGTATTGCTCAACCTAAGTGTCTTGCTTGTTGTAGATTGAAGATTTTTTAACATTTATTGTAGGCATGTCATTGGGCTTAGGGTGCTTGGAAGTGGATCTATGTTATTTTATGTCCATTCCACCTAAACTTATTTCCCTAGAGGCTTGTTATGTTTGTGAATATAAATCAATGGCTTGCTTATATTACTAGACTTTGACATTTCTTCAAAACTTCTATTTTATTTCATTTATGGAAGACTAGAAATGAAACTATGTTGAAAACCATTATTGTAGTTTCTCTTTTTCTAAGAAGATTAGTGTTATTTCCTCTATTTTTATAAATTTAGGGCCAAGTACAGGCAATTGCTCTAGTGTTTCAACATCTATAAGATCTCCTTGATCATTATAGAAGCACACTTAGCACTTTGGACATATTCCCCACTAAAGATAATATCTAGACCACTTTGCTACTCCTACCTCACTACTAGAACCACTCTCATAAGCAAAACTATTTTCACCATTACGAGTTCAAAGAGGTCGGTCTATATCTTTGAAAACAAAACTTAAAAGTATGTAGATATATTAGGGAAGAAACTACTCTAATGACTCCACATCTAGAATAGAATGTGTTAAACCCCTTCCGAGAACAATAAAATAAAATAAAACTAACCTATTAGGTAAGTTGTTACATGTGCCTACTAATTGGTGTTATAATAATTTCTTAGTATGTACTTTGTTTTGTACGTTGTGCTCTTGTGTGATACACTTTCTAATGCATGCACCTTTTTATTATTATCTTGACTAACTTTTTATGATAACTTTGTCCACACTCCCTCCCTTTTTGACCTTGGAAGAAGACTTTAAAAGAAGCATGGACGTTGTGATCATGGTGGTCACTTTTGATGGTGATGGTGATGGTGATGGCGATGGCGTGACTTACAAAAAGATATCCACTTACCACACATGCTTAAACTTAGGGTGTAGGTAAGCTTTCTTTTCTTCCTTTTCTTTGCTGGATTTGTACCTTGGTTGGATTACTTTAATTTGGCCGACTTTTCGTGGAATGTTTGGTATTTTGTAGGGAACAAACAAAAATCGCTAGTCTATTCTTTTAATACATTCTTTATACTTTCCACATTTTATATGTTTAAAACATTACTCCTACGAATGGAACGATGTATTGCTGTCTACATGCATTGTAACATCAACCCTATAGTGCAGTTTAGGTTAATCCAAATAATATTTGTGGGTTAACGTATCATACAATTAAATGTTAAAGTAATATAAATAAATGTATTTAATTTTATTATAAAAAATGAATGATTTTTGTAATATAAATAAATTAAGTGTATTTGAATGGAGAGTGTGTAAGTGGATAGGTGAATAGTATGGTGAAATGGACCCAAATTTGTACAAAATTACATTTTGTCAATATATAAATATATCAAAGTCATCTCTTCAAAAGGACACAAAATTAAATGAGAAATGACATAGGTGTGTATATTTCATCAAAATTTCCCCCCAGTGTAAGTTGTATTTGAATCATAGGATGATCATGCATCTCAAAGTATGTAGCACTCACAAAGATGCATGTGAAGTAAATATTCAAATATAAAAAGATTAAAAGGGGTACATATATAGTAATGGACCTTACAAGATGTCATCATCTAGGTTTTCCCTCTATCGTATACTCTTTGTGACAACCTACAAAACAAAGGAAAAATATGTCATATGTAGCTTTTGTAATGCAAGTAGGAATAATAACAAATTAAATCTCATTGTCGGCAATCATAAGAGGGAGAGTAGAAATTTTTCCTGCACAAAAATATTAATAATTCACATTACTTGGTAGTCAATAGGTGATAGCATGCATAGGGTGCAAGGCATGTAATATAATAAAGATGAGTCATTGTAGGTACCTACAACTATAAGAAAAGCTCAACATGAGAGTGTTAGTAAGAAATAATGCCCCTATAATTCATTGCATGTACAAGATAGAAGGAATTGTAGAAGTAAATAGTAAATGAAATGTACACATAAGGTAAGCATGTGCACATATAAATTATTGAGAAAAGGTGTCTCAACCTTGCATTCATAATGTTTGTTTTAATATATTTTGTATGCATTTACTATTTTTTCTTCTTGTGGAGATTTGGCATCCTACTTGGAGGCTTACTAGACTTTTTTACTTAGCGAGTTTTGTCTTCTTGAGGAGTTGGTCTCCCACTTTGAGGTGGCATGGATTGGTCATGTGTTAGCATCTTGTGGCGTGTGTAAATTCATTATGAAGGGAGTTACATATGATATATTCTATGACGTGTAACAAAATGTAAGAGAGATGTTACATTGGAATCTTGAACAACATTATGATAGGTTGGGACACTTGTCATGGATCACATTTTGAATAATTATATGAGGATAAATTGGGGTGCCCAAGTTTGGGTGGTCAAATATGACAAGTTATGACATTGTAAGTTGTGTAAGGAATATGCTAAAATTATTTGGAAAGATTAAGACCAAGGAGGATTGTTGGAATTTGAACCTATGCATTTGGGAAACATACTTCTTATGGGTTTTCAAATGGTTTTCCAAAACCATTCATGGTTTCTATTTTTTAACTATTTCTCTAGTGTTTGGAGTCGTAGTTTGTGTATAGTTCATTTCTAGGTATAATTATGCTACCATGTCTACTCTAGATTTGCATGATGGTGAATTTTTTATGATAGATTTCTTTGCAAATGTATTATATTCCATTGGTTTACTAAAGAATACATAGGGTTTCTTTGGAGTATGAGGTTTTTCTTTTGAAAGGGTTTTCCCCATGTACATAATGTGTTATGTTATATTGCATATTTTATGTTCATATGTATTTCTACTTTTTGTAGTTAAAAAGATTAAAATTTGTAGATCACTCTTGTTAAATTGTAGGAAGTAATTTTGGGTACCATTCTTCTTTTCAATTATTATTAGATCTTAATCATCTTTGATCCTAGTCATTGGATGGGGATTTTCTAGTACTAATCTTTGATTGAATGGGAGCTTGCATAGAGTATTTTTATCTTACTATAGGAAGAGATGGCAAGCACATCCAAAATAATAGAAATGAAGAAGTTTAATGGAAATAATTTGAGTTGTGGAAAATTAAGATGAAGGATATGCTCTTGGACATAGATCTATGGGTTACAATATATGACACTATGTTATCAAGTATGAAGCAATAAGATTGGTATTTGATGAAAAAAGGATAAGGGTCTTTTGAGACTCTATTTGATAGATTTAGTTTAATGAAATGTTCATGAAGAGACTACTACAATAGAACTTTGAAAAAATATTGGCGAGATTTATCAGGTTAAATATTATGTGAATAATTTATTTATAATAAAAAAATTGTATTCTCTTAGAATGGAGGATGGTGGATTTGTAGTTGATCATTTGAATGCCTTCAACATGCTAGTTACCTAGGTGAGCTCTGTTGGAGTGAAAATAGAGGAGGATCAATATATGACTCTATTATGTTCTTTGATTGATTCATGGTACCACCTTTTGATGGACATTGGGAGCACTACTACCAAGTTCAAGATGGATTAGGTGGTTGCATCATTAATTTCTAAAGAGATGCAAAGGATTTTTCTTAAAATAGATTAGGAGACACTTGTAGTTCATGGAAGATCCAAACAAAATCTTGAAACAAGAATGAAACAAATAAAGACAAGTAAAAATATAAATCTCATGGAAGATCTAAGTCTCTTGGTAAGTCCAAGGTACTATATTGGAATTATGTCAAACTTAGAAATTTCTAAAAGGATTACAAACAAGAGAAGAAGAAGAAATATTAATTTTGATAAATTCTCCTAGAATGATGGAAATTCCTTTATCATAACCTTGGATACACACACATCAAAAGGTATGTGGCTTATTGATTTTGGTGCATATTTCCACATGACCTTGCATCAAGTTTAATTCACAAAGTATGAAGAATATGATTGTGAGAAGGTGTACTTGGGTGATAATTCTCACCTAAAGATTATCGGCCATGGATAATTTTTGATTAGATTCCTTGATGGACAAGTGAAGGGAATCGATAGTGTGGTGCATATCCTTGGTTTGATATGAAACCTTTTTATTTGTAAGTAAATTGAATGATGTGAGTATGTAGGTTATTTTTTCAAGAGGAGGGTGTAAGTTAGTTAGAGGAGCTATGACGCTTTCTTAATGTGTTTAGATTGGCACTATGTTTCAACTTGATGGATGCATGGTTCAATGCAACAGTCATTCTGATATAGTGAAGAGAAAATATAAAGTCTTCACCTTCACCATTAGGACCAACAACAAAGACATTTGTTGCATCCTATCCAATAGTCATACTTTCTAGGTATTTAAGGATGCTCATTCTTTGGAAATAAAAATTCATGCAAAGAATAATGTTATGGCACTAGAGATTTGGTCATATTGGTGAGAAGGGTCTTTGGAACATAAAAAATAGAAATATTGTTGAGGATTTTCATGATTATAATCTTGAGTTTGATTTTTTATGAACATTATGTTTACGGAAAACAAAACCATATTCAATTTTCTTCCTGTTCTCACAAATCTTTTAGGATACTATACTTGATACATTTTGATGTTTTTTTCTTGTTAGTGTTCCTTCAATTTTAAAATATATTTATTATGTATCTTTCATTGATTATTATGGTAGAAGGACATGGGTTTATTTTCTTAAAAGTAAAACTAAAGCTTTTATTCATTTAAAAGAGTTTAAAGCTCTTGTGTAAAATAATAATTGTAAGAAGATAGTGTTTGAGGATTGATAATGGTGATTATTTTTTCATTTTTTGATGGGTTTCATAAAGATAATGGTATAGAATGGCACACGAAAAATTTTCTATACTCCTCAATAGAATGGAGTTGTAGAAAGAAAAGACAAGAAATTGGTGGAGAGGGCTAGGAGTATGCTAAGTAGGGCTAGAATAGAACAATTTTTATGGGTAGAAGTTACCATGGATTTTTATTTGGTTAATAAGTCTCTTACATTATATCTTGTTAAGAAGATGCCTATGAAGGTGTGGTTAGGAAAAAATTCCTCATTGAGAGATTTGAGAGTGTTTGGTTGTGAGGCATATTCTCATATACCTAAGGAGAAGTGGTCAAAGTTGGAGAACAATGTTGTTAAGTTTATTTTCATCAATTATTGTATCGATGTGAAAGGGTAGAAGTCGTGGGATCCTGTGGAAAAAATATTTTTTTATAGTATAAGTGTTATCTTCAAAGAAGATAAGCCTTATTACACAACTTTGCAACTAGACAAGGAAAAGGGGAAAAATTGGCTTAGCTAAACCTAAAGATTGAGCAAGTTGAACTTGAAGACCATAATGAACCTAAAGAGGAAGACAAATCAGAGGGTTTAGAAAATTCAAAATAGGATATATATAACATCCACCTCAAATCTTGAGGAGCTCCACTTAGCATCAACAAAAACTAGAAAGGTATTCTCCCCCTAACTAGAGATGTATTTTTACTATGATTACTAACATTGATAAGTCTAGGAATGTAAAGGAGGCCATGGGTATGGTTGATGTCAATTCCTAGAAGAAAGCCATGGATGAAGTAATTGTGGTATGAAAAAATAATGCATGAGATCTAGTACATTTTACTAATGGACAAAATTGTTGGATATAAATGAATGTTCAAGGAGAAAATTGGTCTAGATGACATTGTTGAAAAGTACAAGGCAACATTGGTTGTGAAAATTTATTCCCAATTTGAGGGAATCGAGTATGGTGATATTTTATCCCATATTACAAAGATAACATCCATTTAGTTTGTTTTATCACTTGAAATAGTGTATGGTATTGAGGTTTAGAAAATGGATGTGAAGACAATTTTCCTTCAAGGTGACTTGAAGGAAGAGATTTATATATCACAGCCAAATCACTACATTGGAAATGCAAAAAACATCTAGTTTGTAAGTTGAAGAAATATTTGTACATGGTCTAAATAAATATACTAGGATGTGGTACCAAAAATTTGATGCCTTTGTATTAATTTTAAGATTTTTGAGATCCAAATTGGATCATTACATCTAATACAAGTTATATGTTGATTTTATTCTCATTATCATATTATATGTTATTTTTTGGTAATTGGATGAGTTTGATTTGTGATTTGAAGTCTTATCTTTCAACAAATTTTGAGATGAAGTATTTAGGGGTAGATAAGAACATCTTGGAGATGGATATTATAAGAGATATAACTAATATAAATCTATGGTTATGTTATAGGAACTTAGTCTTGGAGAGATTTAATATGGCATATTGCAGACCATTTTGTGTTCTTGTTATAATGGGAACCAATTTATTAGTTGAGCAATGTCTAAAATCTGCTAGTGAGATAGAGGATATGAGTAGAGTTCCTTATGTTAGTGCTATTGGTAGTTTGATATATGTTATGGTTTGTAAAAGACCAAAAATTTCCCAAGCAATGGGGTTCCTAAGTCAATTTATGGCTAATCTTGGATAGGTACATTGGGATATAGTAAAGAGGGTCTTAAAATATTTGTGAGGTAATTTTAAGTATTCTTTATGTTCTTTTGGTTATCCTTTAGGGACCCAATGCTTAGTTTGTATTCATGGATATGTGGATTTTGATTGGGCCAGTGATAAATTAGCACCAAAATTTCTATCGATGGATACATTTTCATGATGTTTGGTGGTCACATTAGTTGGATGAGTAAGAAATAAGATTTGTTTACATTTTCTACTACATTTAAATTATAATATATGGTAGCTACTCATGCTTGTAAATAATCAATTTGGATTAATAGATTATGTTATGATATTGGGATATATGCAATGGATATTATAGTTCTATGTGATAATCAAAGTACTATATCTTTGTAAAAGAACACAAATTTCCATGCAAGGACACATCATAATGATGTAAATTCCATTTTATTGACATGGTAGAGGATAGGAGGGTGATATTGGAGAAGGTTGAAACTTTGATGAGTATTATAGATTCTTTGACAAATCCTATGAGCATATAGAAGTTTAGATGGTATAGTGAGTCTATGGGCCTCTTGTCCCATAGAATTTTGATTTTAGTATTGGTAAGTTTCCAACTTTCTCTTGCAAGGTGTTTGAAAAGTGGGAGAATGTTGGAAAAATGTATCTCAACCTTGTATTCCTAATTTTTATTTTAATATATGTTTATATACTTGCTATTTCATCTTCTAGTGATTTTTCTTCTTGTGGAGAGTTGGTTTTCTTCTTGGAGGCTTACTAGACTTTGTGTTTTAGTTAGCTTTATCTTCTCATGAGGAGTTAGGTGTCCCACTTTGAGATGGCATGGATTGTCCATGTATTAGAATCTTGTGGTGTGTAAGGCCACCATGAAGGGAGTTACACAAGATAAATTCTATGGCTAATAAGAGCATATAATATGGAGGCTACATTGGATTTTTGACCAACACTGTGATAGGTTGATACACTTATCATGGAGCATATTTTGATTTTTTTAATGAGGATGAGTTGGGGTATGGAATTTTGGGTGGTAAAATATGACAACTTATGATATTGTACTTGTTGTATAAGGAATATGTTAAAAATAGCTAGGAATACCAAGACCAAGGAGGCATATTAGAATTTCAACTCATGTATTTGAGTGTCATAACGAGCTCATAGGTTTTCAAAAACAATTCATGGTTTATAGTTTATACTTCATCTATTTATTTAGTGCTTGGAATTTGTACTTTGTATGATTGATTTGTAGGTCCCATTATGTTGTTAGATTTATTCCAAATTTACATGTTGATGAAAATTCTATATTATCTTGCTTTGAAAGTTTATTGGATGGTAAAGTGGCCTACTTTGGAGTGTAGGGTTTTTTTCTTGGAAGATTTTTACCCATGTACATATTGTGTTATGGTAAATTAAATATTTTATGTTCATATGTGTTTCTAATTTCTATAGTTGAAAATATTAAAATTGCAACATTATTATCCTCATTAGATTGGTGTAGGAAACATTTTTATGTACCGTAATTCCTTTCATAAACCTTGTTAATCAGTAGATATAAATGAACGCATTGTGTAACAAGCATGAAAATTTATTGAATAATTAGTGTCCTAATCTCATGTGATAGAGATAACATCATGAATGATTATCTTGCCCCTAGCATGGGAAAACAAAGGATGCTAGTATGGCCCTCAATGGCCAATAACACCCATGTAAATGCATAATACAAGTAGAAATGCATATGAACCCATTGGTGTAGCATGAGAACACAATGGTATAAGTAAGGTGATATGTCCCTAGTGGTAGTGAAGATATTGATATATAATATAGCATGTAGTTGATAATGTGTGGAAGTCTCATAGTATCACAAGTGTAACTCTTTGAACATGGTTAGGTCATGTACGTACATAGTATGATAGGGAAGACATAAATATCGATGACCTCATTATCATAAGTAGCTTCTTAGGATTTGGTTAGGTCACAAGAGCACATAATGTAAGATGTAAGAGTGAGATCTCATTTCATTATAAGTGCATCCAAATGGGTAGGATAATGTAATAAGGAAAAAAATTATGTGACGGGGGGTCATGATACACATGATGTAATATATGGAAATAGAGGGCACAATATGTGAATGTAAAGATATGACAATGGGAAACATAATGTATAAGGGGGAAATCATGATGCCCCCAAGTGCAAAGGTAATTCAAAATATATAGAAATGTAGGATCATAATCAATATGTAATCATTCATGTTATGGAGCGATATATATCCAATTGGTGTAATAAGTGTCATGTGATAATCAATAATATGAATTATATTGGTGGACTTAAGCATGTATAGAATTATCTTTTTATTTGAAGTTTTGTCTTAGGATCCATTAATGTTAATAAAATACATACATATGACATGTGAAATAAATGATAATATCATTATAAATCAACACATGTATGGTCTCAAGATGTGTTGGTGTGCATAGATAGGTGTTGTAAATCATCATGGTCATTTATCTATATTATAGATCAAAAGGTGTCATCAACATAACATTAGTGTAGTAATAAATGCATTATGTATGAAAAAAAAGTCCAAGTGTCTATAGCTTAGGTGCTACTATGAATAATTTATTTCATTTTTAGTATGATAATTTTGGCTCAAGAATAGAGAGTGTAGGGCTCATTCTTTGCAAGTTGCAACTATTTAACTAGATATATGAGGTATTTTGAACAAAAAAATGTCCCTTTCATTGCACTCAAACCCTCAAGAGATTAATGTATTCAAATATCTAGGTATTACTCTAGTGTAGGAAAAAGTATCCCTTTTTCACACTTAATTAGGAATTATTAAAATGAACTAAATTATGCCTTAATTTAGTGTTGTAATATGTATTTTACATATTCACATTAATTTTAGGATCCTATTAATAATAAATGGACTTAATTGTGCCTTATTTCCGGTGTTGTAAAGTGTACGTTTACACTTTCACATTTATTTAGGGCTTCATTAATTAATTGAGGTTAATTTTCCTTAATTGGCCCCTTTAATTCAAATCCAAGCTTAGTTAATTGCAACTTACGAAGAGGAAAACCCGACATCCATTAATGCCATAACATAACATTTATCATTGAGTAATGTGTGTCCTAGGTGAGTGACCTAGGACCCCATGGGCAAATGGGTCCTTACTTAAACCTAGGACCTAAATTTTTATTATGTTTTTGGTGGTATTTTAATGATTTAAAATCTATATTCACATGTCAACTTGTGTTATTTGAATTTCGTAAAATTAATGTTACATACCTATATATATAAGGCCATTTCACTATGTTTCATCTAAGATTTTGAAGAGAGAATTTGTATAGAAAATTTTATGATCAAGAGAATTTCAAGACTAATTCAAGGCATTCAAAGGAAAATTAGTGAAGAATTATTGCAGCAATCAAGATCCTATTGTCATGTCAAAGTCTTCTTGCATCATGCATGCTATTTGAGCTAATATGCTGATGTAGTGTTCAAGATCCATTCAAGCATTCAAGGCATTGTTTCAAATCAAGTTTCAAGATAAAGATCCACATCCATTGAAGCTATTTCATGCTATTTGTAGATATACCTTCCAAGGTTCATCCAAGGGTTTGGTGAGTTATGATATTGATTTGTTCATTCATCATTCCTTTCATGCTATTTCATTTCATTACAATGTTTAATTACCAAAACGGGATTTGACCAAGACAAACCCCAATTCACCAACAACAAAACATTTTTCCCTTGATTTGTGTTTGCAGATTTAGGTGGAAGATCTCTTGAAGAGAAAAATTGAAGAAGTTTTCAAAGTTGCATTTGTTGTCATCATTCTTGAAATTTCACGGAAACTCACCTACAGGATTTTTTTTCGGCTGTTTGATAGTGAAAATTGAGGATCTAGGAGTGCAGACATAGGAGAAGAGAACCCAAAAACCATTTTTACAGAGCCCTAGTTAGGACCTATTTTCCATAGGGCGAATGAGTCCTTAGATAGCTTCAGAAAAGCACTTTTGGTGATTGGTACACATCATTTTCCCTCTCAGATCTACAATTTGATTTCTGGTTCTATCAGTATTGAGCTTAATCTTCAAGATCAAAGTTGTAGATTGCATTTTGGAGTTAGTTTGCTATTTTTAATCTTTCTCCCCAAATTGTTGTTTAATTAGGACCCTTGTCCTTGCAAAAAAGGAAATTTGCAGATTCACACTTTGACTTGACTCACCTCAAGGTTGATAGTCCTTTCATTGTGTGGATCTCATTTCATAATGAAATAAAGGAGAATAGTTCTATCTACTATCATTTTGGTGAACCCCCTTTTGCTTTCAATCAGTCCACCTATTTTTCTATTGTTTCAATTACTTACATTTTGATGTGGTGGTAGTCAAGGGGTGATCATGTGTATGTGTTCAAATTGAGTGTGGTGATATTGTGCATATTGTAAATTATATTTTAACCTTAAATTTTCATGTTTTTGTCAATTTTCTAAGTTTTATGAAATTTGTTCAAAATTTTGTGAAATTTAAAATGGTATATTTTTTAGGTTTTGAGGTACCCACAAACTTGACAATTGGTTAGTCCTTGGGTCATGGGTTTGACCCATGCTTTTGAACTGACCCATGAATTTAATTCAATCTCACACATAATGAGTTCTACATGTAATTTATCATTTGTTTTCTTTGTGTTCTTCTTTTTGCCTTTTTCTTTTATTCTTCATCGAACCATCAAAGCCTCCTTAGTCATTTCAGAAGATTTTCTTGCATCTCTTCAAATAGAAATAATGTAACCACTTCATCCATCTTAAAGGTGGTAGTGGTACTTCCAATGACCATGAAAAGGTGGTCCCATAAATCTAACAGTGAACAAAAAAAATTCATGCAATGACCATCCTCCATTTTCAAACCAATAGAGCTCAATTGGGCAACATGCATGTTGAATGCATTTTGGTGATTTGTGACAAATCCTCCTTCCTCCATCCACAAAGAACACATTTTATTTCGTAGGAACAAATTATTTACTTGGGATTTATCTTGATAAATCTGAGCAAGTTTCTTCATAAGAAGTTTAGAGGTCTTCTCTTCACGGAAATTTAGGAGTATTGAATAAACCAAACAAAGTCTTATCAGACCCTTATCCTTCTGATCCATTGGATCTTATTCTTCCTATTTTGTGTCTGATGACATAAATCTAGAAACAACTAATAACAAATCACGGTCTACCGGCATGTCTTCCATGTCGAGCTTCCATAGTTCAAAGTTGTCTCCATTAAATTTATCTATTTCAATTCTACCAGATGTGCTCACATTCTCCTTGCTACAACAAGGTTAACTAAAACTTTTTGCAATAGGCTCCCAATCAAATGCATAACACCATATATACATGGTAAAACCCTCATGAGGAAAAACCCACACTCCAAACACACAACCCAATTTTTGTTAATCAACATCAAAGGTTACAATACAATATTAGAGCAATGCTCTTCAGGAGTCTTCACACGACTACAAGAATTTGGAGAAATTTTGACAACATAATGACGTCTTAACAATTCTTCATCCTATCATCCATGAAATTCACTAAGGCATCAAGTATTTATAACATTCCAACATGAAATGAGGGTTCTAAAAGTTTCCAAAACCAAAACCCACTCCTAGGGAATGTACATGAGTCTATTATGGCATGTTGTCATAGTCAGGACCCATAAATTATGGATTTTTCTTTCAACACATGTCTCCTCAAAATTATGTACCACTCAACATGTAAGACAACTATACACATGTAGATACTAAATGCACACTTTGGCACCCCCATAAATGTAGCCTATATGTAATAGTTTGAATTGGAAACCATCATACATGACTCTTACAACTATCATAACTTGCCATAGCAAGTTGTCATAGTTTTTCATAGTCATGAAATAGCAACTTATGACAAAATCAACCAAGTTAGCCATAAATTTAGGAACTCCAAAGTGGAAACCTAACTCCGCAATTTTAGATTACAAATTGCACATGTCACCTTCCATGTAGGATGCCAACTCATCAGTAGGTCCCATAAAGTGACAAAATAATTGGTAGGCAATCAAATTAGGAAATAATTAAATAATCACCAAATAATAAATTAAATGTTAGGACTCAAAGGTTGAGACACCTTAATCCCAACACTTAGGTAAGACCAAATGAGCCTATGTGCCTTTTAATGTATTTTGGATCATTTTATTTAAATTTGGATTACTGCTTACGAGACAAGAACCCTCAAACATTGATGGAATCTTATTCCATGGCCATTAATATAGAAATTAATCTAAGGGCGTCTCATAAACATAATAAGAGGGTTGATGTAAAACTCCAAAAACCATGTGCAATAAATTCTAGTAAGTCCCTCACTACTCAAGAAAAATTGGAAAAGTCAATGGGAGTAATAAAGGATCTCCCATACAAGGTTGAAAAGAATGAGAAATGTATTTCCTCTAAAAATGATTCTACACACTTTAATGAAGTTCAAAGATTGCATAATAGACCTTAAAATTATGATTGGTCTATGACCTAGAGTCAATGATAAACAGGTAGTCCCAAGGACTAAAAACCAAGGGCATCAAGAGAAATATACCCTTGATCCCTTGAAAAAGGATCATGTGAATCTTAAACAAGATTCATTCTAGTGTGGCATATATTATTTGACTTATAATCAATCAAAGTGAGTTGTTGGTAAAACACTTTAAGAAGACAATGGATTCAAAGATAATAAAGGTGTAGCTAAGTATTATGAGGATTCCAATGTTAGTCAATTGGATGTATATGAGGGTAAAGAATTATTTTAGTACAATCATGACAACCGTGGTATTTAATATGAATAAAGGATCTACATTTTTCTTTAACTATCTCAATTAAAAACATAAAAAAAATATAAAAAATGGTGCTATAGTGGATGAAAGTGGATTGCACATAGACTCTATTGAAATTATTAGATTGTTCCAAAAAATTATGAAATTTTGTTTAAAGAAGAAAGTAATTGGACATATATTTATGTAATGACCGCCCCTAAAGTGAAACCATTTTTTTCCCAAAACCCACAAAGTTTTATGCCTTCTATCATGTAGGAATTTCATCAAACACTTTGTATTTAATTAAAGTTGCATGTATTTTCAATGTGTTTTGGTATGTGATCACTCAAAGTGTAATTTGTGGCAATATTGGTTCAAAAATTAAATTCACGATGCATAGAGATATCACAGACATTTCATGAATGTAAGTTTAGCATGTTGCACCTTAAGCTCATTAGAAATGGTTTTTTTAACCATACATTATCATATGTTTAAATGTATAACTTATTCCTTGTTTAGTGCATGTTTCGTAGGATTACAACGGTCTAGCCTATCACTTGTCTTAGGTTTTATACCCTTATTTCTTGTCCTATGAGTTTATAATATTATCTTGGAGTTAGATTCGTTATTAGGCTTGTTTGGGATCCTATTTCTTTCTTGGAATGAGTTTTGATTCTTCTAGTAATCCCATTGTCTTTATAGGCCTTATTCTCTACTTTAAATCACCTTTTTGGAAACATGAGTGATTTGAATAGAAACATGGGTGATTTGAAAATCACAAAGATAATTACTAATTGGAAATTGGTAAAATTTAGGGACAATGAGCACTCATAGACAATATTTTAATATCCCTAAAGTAGGTTGTTCATTGGGGTCTAACATATTGTTATCCTTTGTTTTTGGTTGTTTGTGATACCTTTTGTGTTGTGCTTGTGTCCTTAGGTGTTTTTAATCAATCTCTATCAAGAATTAGATGAGTTATCATATCTCCCTATGACCAATTACTCATAGTTTGTTCAAGTGGAGGTTTGGATGTCATGAATCCATTCCTTGGATTTCTGCTAGTGATCCTAGATGTGAGAAGGGTGAACTTTAGTATGGGATTTAACTCCTTCTATCCTCATCTTTTATTTTTGTCAATAGTGTGAGTGAGCACTTTATTTCCATTTGTGAGGTGTTATCTCCTTTATTTCTTTGATGAAATCCCATGATGGACATGTTATTCCTCCACTAGTATTATATGTCGATGTGCTTTTTACCTTGTATTTTCAAGCACTTCATAGTGTCATCTTGAGTTCTATGTTGAGATGTCATTTTAGCTATTGACATTGTAATGTGAAAGCATGAATAGTGGCATGTGTATGTCACAATAACAATGTAAAATTTTTGTTAGCCTATGTTTTGTCTATTAACTTCCTAATATAAAATTTGAGGCGTTACTTGTTGCTTAAGCAAGTCATGTGTGTTTCTTGGTCTCCATGCACAACATGGTTTGAATGCTTGCTTACTTATTAGTGTTAATATTGGATACATCCCTCATGGAGAAAGATAGGGATATATATTTTCTCTTTATAAGTGAAAAATATTGCACCAATAGTGTATTCAATGGAAAATATTATCTTTTCACATGCAAATATTTGTGCTTTGATATATTACATGTCCTTTAGTTATTTCCATCGTAGTTGTCCATACTTAAATTTTTTCCAATCCTTTCTAATATATCTTCTTGTTAAGTCCCTTTAGTTGTGGTGTAAACCACATTCTCATCACCTTTAAAGAAAAATGGCCAAATTATTGGGATTGCACAAATCAATGCTTTTGAATGCCATTTCACCCAAATTTTTATAAGTGGCCAATATTACATCATTACATTAACCCATTTTTTATAATGCCATTTCACCCATTCTAAATATTTTAAAGATATATTATTTATTTGATTATTGTGACATGTGTCAAAATCTAAATACTTTTTCATGAAGATCTAGACCTTAAGAAAATTCCTCCCATGTCACTAATATTTTTTTTTCCACATTTCCTCAAAGTCTAGATTGGTTTCCTCTTTATAGTGATCAAAACAAAAAAACATCCTAACAAAATAATCAAAGGGAGAATCATTTTTTTAAAACACCTAAAACTAAAGGAATGAATCATTTCATAAAATAATTCATAGGATATATATATATATATAACTATATAACAACTTTTCCTTATAACTCCTTGGGAGGAGAATTAGAACAAATGATTGTAATTGGGATAAACCAATTATGATTAAAAATTTGGTATAGGAAAAGATGGATTTATCAAGGGATAGTTCGATGTCACATTTTATTAGAATAATCAAATCTAATGCAATTAAAACATGCCCATTTTTGTGCTTAAGTAGAAAAGACTCGATTCGAGTTCTATCTAGAAGGTGAAGCTCTCATGAGCAATAGAACAACAATATCATTCTTCAAAGATGAAAGATTCAAACCTAGGGTTAATTCAATATTTGATATCTCCCTTAATATTAAAATACTTCTCTAATTGTATAGTTGGTGTATGTGATTATATTGATGGAAGATAATAAAGTGTAAAAATCATGTTTGGAATCAGCCATAAAAAAGGAGAACTATTCACCATATTGGACATCTCCCCAATTCAAGCCAAGTTAGTGAAAAATGATTTCAACTTCATCTTTAAATGCTCTATTTATAAAAAGAAAAGAAAAGGAGAGACTTCTTCAAGTTAGAATTTTCCTAGTTGTTTGTGAGAAATAGTCTCTGCAATCTATTCAACCAAAAAGGACAAGAAGAGTGTTTTGGATTATTTTCAAACTATATGATGTTGGAATTTTCTTGCATGATTTGGGAAGTGGAAGCATTAATTTTATTTTTCCCTAGTTGAATATTAGCCTCTTTATCACCATCAATATAAAATATTTGATATACATGTGAAACTTCTTGTTGTTGCCACTTTAAGATTTAATCTTAACATAAATATTCCTTGTCAAGCAATGTGAAATTGAAAGAAATATGAGAAGGAAAATTCATTACCTCCTTTCTAGAGCTTCAAAATGTATGAAGAGGGGTTCTTATTTGAAAATATCTCTTCTTTGTGGTTGAATCCAACGGTGATTTTTTATTATATCAATTGACTAGCCTTACAAGTCTTTCTTTTCTATCTTTCCAACGAGGATCATATCATCTTTTATATCCACTTCTTGATATTATGCAATTTCAATGTCTGATTATTTTCTTATTTTCAAGATGAATTTGATTTATAGATGTAATGTAATAATTAAGAATCAAAGTGTACTATTGAGACTTGGTCTAACAAATCTTAGAATAATATTCAATAATATTTTAAATCGCACTACCAATTCCCTTATGAACTCATTTTTTTTAGTTTAAAAGATTTCTAAGATTAGTTCCATTAATTTTCAACAAACTCGTCAAAATTCTATGGGTTATGTTTCTTGTGGAGGATGGCCCTATCCTTCAGGTAACCCTTTGCTTCTACTCCTAGGCATGGAGGAGTTGGCTAGCCTGACTTAGGCAAGTTCCCTCATCTATAGTTTTTCATTTCTCTAATTCATGCTCACCCACCCATTGAGGAGAATTTTGAAGAAGAGGATGGCACTCTCATTGGTTGGGAGTTGATTGATGATGCACCCTTGGAGATGTGTGGGGAAAGCCTAATGACCAAGATCCACCCTCTGTTGGCATTGCATTAGGTCCTTATTGCACTTTGGGCTTTTCCCTTTATTTTTTTGTCTCTATTTAGGACTTTGTCCTATTACACTTTGTGGGTATTCCTTTCTACCACCCTAAAAATTTTTGTGAATATTGTACTATTTTATATTGTTAGTTTAATGTTTAATAGGAATATTCATAAAAAAATAGATAAACTTAAACCTACAAGTAGATCATGATGTTGAACTAGGGTCAACAAACCAATATGGTTTCCCCATGGAGTAGAGGCAAACAATGTCACAATAAATATATGATAAAGTAAGGATGAAAATACCTTTCTTCCCACCAAAGTTACATCATTCTAAGAGAAAAAAAATTGCTAGTTTTTTTACAAAAACCTAGTAACACCTAGAGAGCTTCCAACAACTAAAATACTTCTCTTACTAATGAAAACTTGGTCATAATACATCTTCTACTTATTAATTAAATTGCATGGTGACATTTCTTGAATGAAAATATTCTACATTTTCCTCCAATCAAAATCTAAGATACAATTTACATGTTCTTGGTCTAAAAATATCTTTGTACACTTTAATTATTTATTTAATTTTAAAATAGATTGAATGGTGAATACAACCAAAAAGTGGACCCTTTAATGACTTAAAATACATAAATTAGACTTCCCTAGACACATTATAACTTGGAAATAATTCCATTGGACCACTTGATGAAATATGAAGATTGATCAATGAAATAGGATGCCAAGCCAATGCCTTATCCATTAGGCAACAGATTCAATGAGGAGTGTTACCATGAAGTCTCATTGCTACTAAATTGAGTGTATAGATGACAATTGAAATCATGTAGATTTTCTTAGAAAGGTGTCCCATGGGGAAAATAACTTTGAATATAATAATTAATGAAAGGTGATTTTGTCTAGGAAGTTTGTAATGATAAAGTCATGAACCCTTGAGTATTCTCCCAAACACAAGTTGAAAACTATGGCCCCACATTTTGTAAAAGACCCTCAAAAGCCCTAAAATATAGTGATTGAAGTGATTGCCCCTATTTATAAAATCAAGGGATAACATATGTTTTTCTAGGGAATGCTTGTAAATTATTGTTTCAATGCGATCACTAGGTATAAGAGAGTTGTGGTTTAATTTTATATGATTTTATGGATTGCTTGGATGGGAACACACACTTATTGGCATAGAAAACACAAGATCTCAATAACATGTATTGAGATTGAACTTATACTTAAAAGGTGGCAACATTCAAACATTTGGGTACCCATAAGAACTTGTTTACAACTTTCTAGAAATGTGATTAGTTTAACAAGTTGGTTGAAATATCTTAAGATTAGTTAGTTTTGGTAGTCATAATATAATATCTATGCCCCCATATACATGGTCATTGTATAAATGCACTTGTAGCAACATTACTTGTTGTTAGGAAAAAGGAAAATATTTGAAAATTGAAAGTGTATCAATATCATCTTGCTCCATCTTTAAACCCACTTCATCAATAGGCTTTGGAAGGAATGCTTTTGAAATATTCCTCATGCTTGCTCTAGGTAATTGATTTATATAATGTATGCTTGTTTTAATCACTTATGTAACTCTTAAAGTAGTAGGGAGTAGTGCAAGAAGCTACATAAATGTTATGAATGAATAAAAATGGAAATAGACAAGACAATTCACCTTGTCATTATAGACCCTTTATGAGACCATAATCTTATGGATTGTAGCATAATTTTCATAATCTATGGTGATTCATAAACATAGGATTGATGTAATTGTAGAATGACTATAATTGTAAAATAGAATAGAGAATAGAGAAGTTTGGTCACATCACACCAGTCAATACTCGTGGCCATGATATTCCATTACCTTTTTGTTACGATTGATTATACATGTATCCTAAACTGACAATCTTTTATAAATTTGTAATCAGGTGATCAAAATTATAGTCAATTGAGTGACTAAGTACTTTATTCTTTCGATATTTCCTCCTAATGTGATACCTGAACCCATAAAATTTACAAGACTTCCTTAAAGTATATTAGGAAGATAAATATTGTATTAAATATAAAAAATGGACAAAATTTTTACTTCAATGGTCATTTTCAAAGTTTTCTCTTTTAAAGATCCTTAATTTGCAGCTAGTGTGCTTCTCTATTCTCTTTCTCCCAATGATGGGTTGCATGTATAGACCCCCTAATGTATGGTAAGGCTTCTTTTTGTACATAGTTATTCTAGAGGCATTATAACTACTCAAAATTGAGTGTGGAAACTTATTCATTACACTAACGTGAGTTTTAGTGGAATCAATGATTTGTTACACAGATTATAATTTTTACTCAGAATTAATATGTAAAAGCCTTTCTAATGCAATCCTCTAGTTTGTCTTGGTTTTGATCCCAGAATTCGTCAGAAAATATTTTATTTACGCCGAAGGCGTATCTTATTTGGAAATGGCCGAGCTAATTTTTCCTATCAGTGGTTGATATCAATCTGTTTGCTGTTTAACGAATCTCAGCCGTTCATCAATTTTCGCATTTTTTTTGGGTGCTTTCCCCGTCGAGAAAAAAAATATATTTTTGGATTTTTTAAAAACCCGCAGCAAGTATGCGCAACCTGTGCAAGTACTGCACAGGCATTACCTGCGCAAGTACTGCGCAGGCATTGCTTGTGCAGGAAGTTTTTTTTTTTTTAAAAAAACTCAAACACTCCATAGGAATTTTTTAATTTTTTAATTTTTGTTTTGTTTTTTAATTTTTGTTTTGTTTTTTTTTTAAGTTTTGTTTTATTTTTCATTTTTAAATTTTTAAATTTTTGTTTTGTATTTTTTAACTTTGTAATGGGTTTTTTTATTTTTTTAATTGATTTTAATGAATTAATTTATATTATGTTATTTACATTTTACATATAAAAATTTACGGTTTTAGTAAATTTAAATTACTGGGTTTATATTTTTCTAATTGATTTTGTTATTTTGTTATTTTTATATTATGTTTATATTTAATAATATATATTATATAAAATATAAATATATTTTACATTTTACATATAACAATTTACGATTTTAGTAAATTTAAATTAACAGACTTGTATTTTTCTGAATTAATTTTGTTATTTTTTACATAAATTTATTTAAGTAATATTATATTAAATATATTATATATTGATTATATATTGTGTTTATATTTAATAATATATATTATATAAAATATAAATATAATTTACATTTTACATATAATTTAATAATAAATATGTGTTAAATATTTATATTTTTAAAATGTAATAATATTTTTTAAATATATTATATAATTTACATTATATATAATGCAAACATAATAATATATTTTATTTATCCTAATTAACTTTCCACACTTCTTCGGTGTACCCATTGCACACTGAGCTGCGATTGCTAGTTTACTCTTACTATTTTGCAGACTCTTGAAAGATAATTTTAGAAATGCACTATATATAACAAATAAGTTCTTATTAACGCAACTAGAAAGTTATATTTCCACACCATCCCAAAGGGATGCATAAATAACTGCCTGGATCTGTGGGAAATGATGAATTGAGTATTTTTGGGTCTTACTGAGACCTTGTATGTTTTTGGTGTTTTGGCTTGGATTTACATTTACAAGTAAAATAACCTTAGTCTGCCTCATAGAGAATATAATAAATCAACTGGAAGCAAACGCCATGCCAATTATCAGGTTGTTTTGAGTTTGGATCCATACAGAGGCTGTTCTATGGAAGGTAAGGTTAACCTTCACTTTCAGGTAAGTTCCAATAAATCAAAAGTGAGTGTCTTGCAAGGAAACCCTGTTTGTTCTTTTGCTCTTATTTCAATTTACATTGGAGATTCCTGAGATAAGAAGGAACGGATAAGATAAGATGAAGTTAGAAACCAATATTCATTTTGGAGAAAACTTCATGAATAGGTTTAAATAAGCGAGGACATTTATAATTAGTACCCAAAATTGTTTACTTACTCTTTGAATGATCTTCAAGCGAGCTTTGGCTTCGGTACTCTGTCAATGTACATTGATAACTGTTAGGATGAAAAATAGATTGAAATGATTGACTCAGATTAACTCATTTATCATTTAAAACTATTTACTTATTGCTTCTGGTTTATGGGTCTGTGATTCTTGAATTACCGTCTTTTGCAAAGAGGTAAATATAGTAATCAAGAGAAGCATCAATGTTTGAAGCAACATTCCTCCAGTTATTCCAATCCAGAGACCCTATGAGCAGCACAGAATTGGAAATTCATACTGGATTGATCTTTACAAATGATCTCAATGTTTTTATACTGTAAATTGACTTATACCTTTCCTCTCATATGGAAAAATAAGGCCAAAACAATCCCCGAGGGTAGTCCTACAAAGTATAGGGCAAACATACTAGCACATGCCCCAAGATTTTGCCAACCGCAGCCAGAGGCTACACCTGCAAACGAATAATGAATATTAAATAAGCTTTATGGTGTGTACTCTATTTGCAATTGAGTATGTAGATGGTTTTGAAGAATTAACCTGAGAGAACTGCCTGCAAACCATCTAATATAGCTGCTACTGACAAAAGAGGGATTATCCTCGAGACATCCCCAATCACATCTTTGTTATTGCTGAAAGCTCTTCCTAAAATATTTCTTATGGAGAATAATGTGATTGAAACAAATATGGCTTGAACAAGAGTAATCCCCAATGCAACAAGTATAGAAAGCCTTACAGCCCCTGTTCGACCCGCTCCAATTTCATTCGAGACTCTCAAGCTACAAAATATAATTTATCGAGGATATTTCACTGAAATTTCTTTTGGTCTTTTTTAATCCTAATAGTTGTAAGCAATATGCATCAAGATTCAAGATCAATCATACTCACCTTACAGCTAAACCTATTCCCATTGGTATCATGTAGTATAGAGATGTAATATTCATGCTGCAGAAAAGAAGAAACATTCAGACAGTACCAAATTTTGATCATGAACAAAGAAATGCTATCAGAAAACACCTCCACAGCAAAATGATAACATAACTCAAAACTAGGCCTTCACTAAGGTATAAAACATGGCATCAGGTAAATTCACTGCCAACAATTCACCACAAGAAAATTCACCACCATGACAAATTCACCTCAAGAAAAAATCACCACCAGCAATTTACCACATTAATAACAGAAATACAGACCTCCATTATTCTTTTGCAAAAAAAAATTCAAAGTCTTTGAAATATATATTAAAAATGTTAATGCGATGAATTTTCTGCGGCGGTGAATTGCTGGTGGTGAATTTTCCTTGCGGTGAATTTGTGATAATGAATTTTTTTGCAGTGAATTGCTGATGGTGAATTTTCTTAGAGCCATAAAACATGTGGTACTTTTTCTATTCAGGTTATATACTAGGAACTGACTACCAAGAAGTTTTAATTAGGAGCGATCCAAGGGGTCCTAGTGTACTGGTAATGAGAGCACTCATATAGACTGCCACCCACACCCAAATTGATATGGAGTACATTTGAGTTTAACTAGGAGTTACAGGTTTTAAGAATGCTTTCCAAGTTTACCCTGCGAAGTGCATTGAAGGATACCCATAACCTCACTCAAGATATATCAAGCAGCAAAAGGATTCTAATTAGGGAAAAAAGATTAAATGCAGATTACTAATGATTGTTGAATTGTTAGAATTATAAAAGTTGCTTGTCCATGTCTTACCAAATGCTCAGAGCAGATATTTCACGTTGCGGATCTGGTAACATTCCTGCCAGTAAAGCCAGTATGGAGAAGCACCAATAATCTAGACTGCAATAGCCATGTTTATATTCATATGAGTACATCTGACAATATTCTTTTATAGACTGTTATTGTAAAACATCTTCGGCATTCCCAGAAGAAAACATTCCAGATATATTAAAGACACTAGACCTGAGAAATAAATAAATAAATCCTACCAGATCATGAGAGAGGAAGCCAACGAAAGTTTGAGAAAGTGCTTGATTCCATGAATGCAATGTATGGAGAAGCCCTGCCATGTATTTTTGCAGACAGCACTGAGTTTAATATAGAGAAGCAGTATCCCAACATTCACCCACAAGCTCACACTGGTGGATACTGCTGCACCAACAAACCCTAACCGCATCTTGTATATTGTTAGCCAGCAAGTGAAAACGTGAAACACGACAGAAATTGCAGAAGACCAGACCTCAGGCCACACAATATTCTGCATTTGAAGGAACCTTCCCAGAGGTTGTAACGTGGCATATGCAAACAGACCTGGCAAGAGACCCCATGTATATTTGCCTGCCACTTCACAAATTTGTGGGTCTTGTTTGAACAGTCTAAGAATGTGCCCCATGTTAACAAATACTATGGACAAGGGGACACAAGCACCTAATAATGTAATCAATCCCTGTTGCAGAAATATACCAAGCATATGAAATTCTTGGGCTCCGTATGCTTGTCCACACAGTGTCTCCATGGCCGTTGCCATGCCCACCTGTGTATTAGAACATAAAACATATTAGATTCTCAAGTTTTGATTACCATGTCTATTATGTGGAACAAACTAGACATTGTAAAACGACAGAGTTTTACATCTTCCATGTAGTACCCTAATTCTTGTTAAATCTCTCTACCAACACCCTTCCATGTCACACATATGAAATCCAGATATTCTCACCACACAAAAGCCATTTTCTAACCAGCCCCCCTTACTAATTTAGATAGCTTTGGGTGTTATGAAGACAGCCAGAAAAGCATCTTAGAGCCCCCTCAATCTAGACCATTTTCGGATGGCATTCTTAGACTGACTTCATGACATTCTTCAAGTTGATAGTAATTAGGAATGCTACTGATACTACTGCAGAATGATCAAACACTGACTTGTAATCTTTTAGCTACCTATTTTGGCATGATCTCCTGTATGGTGGCTGATTTTTTTTCTACTTCTCTAGTTTTTATTTCAAAGACAATTGCAGACTAGTTGAATCCTCTTGTTCATTCTAGTTTCTTTTGCAATCAAATAAGTTAACCAATGGACTTACTACTATCAATGAACAATAGACTAATTTCTCCCCTCAAGAGGCAATAAATGTAAATGTAAATGCTTAGCCCAAGACTAGTTTTTTGGTTTAGACTTATGCTTACAAATAAAATGACAAAGTTCAATTCCTTTTAAGTGGAATGTTCTACACCAATACAAAACACAGGTTTGTCATAGTACCATGAGGCAAAGACTCCAATACAAATTTGTGCCTCTCCAATGTGTTCACCATTGTGTAGAAAGGCTTAACCTGCCAATTTTTTTATTGTGATTGAATATTTGAGTTTGGTGGTTTCTAAAATATAAAGAAAATATGTTTAGAACGTATACCAATAAAATGTAGCCCAAGGAGGTAGCCATGGAAGTTGCCAAAGCTGCACCAGCATACTCCATTTTCCCCGTTTGACCAACGAAAATGAGAGCCAGCAGTGGTGTGAGATACTCCATCACATTCACCATCACCATAGGTCCTGCCAACCCTAATTGCTGCCACATCTCCTTAATCAATCTCTCTGTAACTGTAATTGAGTAATTATCACAACTATTATTGCTTCCAGTTTCTTCAACGTCTGCATTGCTAAGCTGGGTATAAGCATAAGGTGCACACCTATTAATATTTGGTAAAGTAGCCAATTCATATTGATTGCAGTTTTCCTCTGCCTTTAGTATGCCTATCCCCATTATGTACAGTATCCTCAATATTGCCTTCTCAACAAATTCAACCAGAAAACTATGAGACTCGAACCATTATTTTCAACTTTACTTTCAGGGGAAGTTTTATAAATCACATAACCATTACACATGGGCTTGAAAAGAAACTAGACTTCAACTACTGCCTAACAACATAAAAGCATGCATTTTCTGTGATTAGAATCCTCTTACACCAAAATGTCATGACCTCTTCATCTATGAGTTTGAATTTTAAATGTATTTTGTTGGATCGATAATGCTTAGCTTGGTAGATAGGAAAATTGAAAGGCTGGAATTTTTGGCAAACTTTTTCATGATCAAGATCTGGAATGACCGGACCAAGTTCATAATGTGGATCAAGAATCTTTTTGGCCAATGCTTTTCATTGATCTTTAAAATAAGACTTCAAGTTAAGATGAGGCATAGCCGAGCAAAAGAATGAGCTTGAGCCTTTGTGTATTGAAAGCCCCATAATCAATTAGAGTTTGGTAAGCTAAAGACAGACTACCATAGAGAGAGAAAGAGCAGTGAAAATTTTAGTACCAGTTTCAGGAAGAAATAGAATCCCATAATAAACCATTTTGGCATCCACTGGGAGAATTTAGTAGCCAGATAGGATCATGCTTCGAATTATTTTTCGTAAAATTAACTGCTGCTTTAAAACAAATGTACTAGTTGAATCTTGAAATTGCCTCTATTCTTACATAGAAACATTTCTTAAAAGGGTGGAGGCATATTTTATGTTTTAAGGTTTTCAATATTAAGGAAAACGGTATTATATAATATTTAGGCAATTTTAAATAATTAATCTTGTTGAGATTTCGACAACCTAAAATTAAAGCTTTAAGCTAAAGCACTCTTCTTAAAAAAATTAAGATCCATAAAGGTGAAATATGTATGTCTATAGTTTTTATAATTTATAGTAGAACAAAGAAAAAATTAATTTCTTAGAGATCATTGCTACCAAGTTGAAGAATCAACATATCCAAATATTTTAAATTCAAAATTAATAATGTACCTAAATTAACTAATTCAAACCAGTTGTATGTATGTCATCTACCAAACCAAATATTTAAAATTGTGTGTAGGTCAAGTATAAAAAGACATAAACCCTAGAGCCTAATTGTGTGATGAGTGATCTATCAATCTCCTAGCTCATAGCTTTCTAACATCTTGGTTATCACTACAAGATTATGGAGGGATCCTTATCCAAAATTAGCAACTTCCCAAATTAGTATTGCTTATGTCACCTTTACACACTATGTGATGAAATTACATGCACAAGAGAATAATATAATAGGAAATATGTTACAAATACTTGATAATAATAGGCTACTTTGAAGGACAAGCCTTCAAAAGTCTTCAATAAAAATAGAATTTACAATATGATGGTCAACTTCTACAAACTACCTCCTTATTACAACTTCATTAGATAATACTAAATATCCTAATCCCAACAAGGCCAACTTAAAGTTCGATAATTATACTAAAGGATTCATAAGTGACTCAAGGATTACGCTACCACTTGTTGGCCACACATATATCTCAATACAATGAATGAATTAAGGACATAGCATCCCCCCTTCAAAGAAGCATTGTCCTTAACTTAGATCAATTATGGATGTTTTCCATGAAATCTTCATTCTCCCATGTAGCATCTTCAACAAGAGAATTATTCCACTTAATCAAATACTTTGTAATCTCTCTCATTCATAGACTTTTAGTCTATTTCTAAAGGATTTCCTTAAGTTCCAAAAAAAAATTCCCTCTTCATCAAGCTCTGGTAACTTTGAAACTCTTTGTCTAATGATCTTCTACAAGCATGAATCATGGAAGACTAGATGTATTTTTATTGACTTAGGTAATCCTAATATGTATGCTATACTATCAATCTTCTACAAGATTTGAGAAGGATCATACTACTTGAGGGAATCTTTATATCCTTCTATTATTTTTGTGGCATCTGCTTATATGAGAGCAATCACACAAAGATCCAATCTCCTACTTCAAAAATTATCATTGTGATGTTGATCAACTTGCTATGTTATTTTGTTGTAAACTATCATTAAGTTCTCTCGAAGACTAGAGAGTACCTCTTCTAGTGTTGAGTGCATTCCTCAATTACTCTAACTTTTGAATGTGCCCTCAAAGAAGATGTGATGGATTGTCGATGGTATCCATATAGTACAAGAAAAGAGACATTTTAGATGAAGTGTTATACAACCATTCTATTAGTGGCCGCCATTGCACCCATCTCTCCTATTTATCTAAAGCAAAACAATATAAATAATCCTTCAAGAATTTATTGACCCCTTCATATTGTCCATCTTATTAAGAATGATATGATGAGCTACAAACAAATTATATGCCATGTAGATATTGATTTTTACATGTTAATTAGCTAACCCATTCAAATAATTTTCGTTTATATAACAATTAAATTGTACTTCACTTCCTATAATAAGAATGTAAATCTTCCATTAAATATATAATAATAATAATACAATTCCAGTCTGTCCTATTTTCTAATCCTCTTCCGCAGCAAATGCAATTTGAAAAATAAATAGAAACATCTCATACATTCGAAAGTCTAAGCTAGTAGTTCAGTTTGTAGTTACAATTCTTCCTACTAAGGGATGTTTTAAGCTATAGAATTTGAAATATATAATTGAAGTCACAATTAGAAAAGGGACATAAGAACTCGTGTATTCTTTAAGTTTAAAGTTGGGGCATGTTTTTTTTCATGAAAGAAAAGTCCTTTGAAATGTGAGGAGTTAAATGAACTTACCACATGAAATTGATTAATATTAAAAAGGGAGGTGAATATTTTTTCTCTAAAAGGAAAGTTAAATTTTAGAGGATATATTTCTTAAAAATCTCTAAAAGGGTTTTTTTCTTTTTTAAATTTTGGTTGATTTAACTTTCGTATGTTGTATTTAGAGGGATAAGAGTGTATTTTAGGGAGAAATGAGGGTGTTTAGAGTGATAAGGGTATATGGAGTTATAAAGTATTTGTAAAAAAAAAAAATTGAAGTTTAAGTTTAAGAGAATAAAATTATCATTTAGTTCTAAGTATTTTTTAGTAGTATCTGATTTTAATGTGTATGTGTGGTTATGATTTTTCACTCAAATCTATGTTTGTAATCGTATTTACATTATACATTGATGGTCTATTGTCCTTGCAAATTTATGTAAGTACAAAAATGAGGCAAAGTTGATATCCGAATGCTAGAGACATAACAAACTTATGTTCAAATAATTTTACAATTAATATATTATTGAAAAAATGAATTAATTGGTTAGAAGATAAGTTAGGTGACACATAGAAGAAGGATGTTAAGCAAGATGAACCTTCTTCTAGCACTTCCGCAAAAGCAAGTGAAAACATACAAACATTGCACTCAAAATCCAGCAAAAACATGTTCCATTTCATCTTGTGTCATAAAAGAAAAATGTTGTATCTAAGCCAAAAGTGCTTTACCAAAACCTATGTAACATAAGAATCTAATATCCCATGCAACAAAGACTATTGTGTCAAAAACTAATTCTAAAGAAATGCATAATTTTATTGTTTCACAATTCAAATGCATTGTAAGAGAATGAGAATCTCAAAAATAATGAAATGAAAATATGACCTTGGTTATAAGGGTTTTGTTGCATCTTATGTGTCATTTTTTTATAAAACCATCAAATTTGTATCAATACTTATGAATAAATATCATGTTGAGTCTTCACCTATTGGTCATTCTTGTGAAGTCAAAAATATTGAGTTGTAAAAGCACCCCAAAATAATATGTACTAAGCCCAATAATGTTAAATCTTGTTCTTGTTGTGGACATCAAGGTTATACTTCTAGTGATTTCTTTGACCTACATCCTTGTATTTTTTGGTTAGCCTACACATCTATCAAAAATTGGTATCTATGAGATCCACCCACAAATTCCATCACGCATGTATATTTTGGTCGGATAGATCATTCTAGATGGAAATCCAAGGTTTGTTAGTTGACCAAATCTTATAGGAGAGTTAAGTCTACTATCGATGATAAAAATTGTCTACTCGTAATGGTAATGTTGTTCATCCCAATCACTCTAATGATGATAATCTTGTAGATCTTGTTGAGCCTACATTGACTCATGTTGATGTTGATATTTCTAAAATGCCCCCTGGTATATTTGATAAGAAACCACGTGTTCAGAGGATTACAAAGTTAAATCTTATTCCCATTAGGAATGATTTTGTATCCACTACTTATATTGATGATCTTAATTGTGTTCTAATGATTTCCTATGGGATATTGAGGATGATCTATTTGATGTAAGATGTTAGACATTTGCTAAGAAAATATTTTTTTCAGTATGTTAGATATGTAGCTTATGATAATGTTGATCCTTACTATTGTATTTCAACTATTTGAGGCTCTAGACCTTGAGATATTACCTCTTATCGATTCAAGAGGGAAATTTAAGCCCATATTTTATGTATTTGAGTTGTAAGTTGAAAACCCAAAAGAGAAGCTTCCACACTCTTTCCACTAAATTGAAACCCAAAAGGGTAGCTTAGTGGAAACTCATGATGAAAATCCATAAGGACATCATTGAGTTATACATCTATTTATATATATTTTCACACAATGATCTAAGATTTTAATTTTACTTGCTTCCTAATTAGGGGTATATTCTCTCCTCTTTCTCCATCTAGGAGACCTTGTTGGCATTCTCATATTTCCTCTATTAGGGGAATCTTGTGTGTATGCTAGATTTGAATGGAATTTGTAGAGATGATATATGTGTGCACTTTAGATGGTTTGTATCCATTTACTTCTTATATATCATTGTTGATGTATTTCAAAGTTTGCTATTTTTTTAGCCATAATTTATTGAGGCCATAGTTGGTCAACTTACATTCCAAATATTGTAAATGACTTGTTGACTCCTTGTGATATTTGATCTTACACTAGTGTTTTGAATGCACTTGATGATTACACTAGATTTTGTGGTGCATTTGATGATGTCTTGTAACATATTGATTATAGATGTTATTAGTGGATAGTTCATGTGGGTAAGTTCCTCCTTATTGTATTACTTTCACCTAACGAGTGTTTGTGTCTAATGTAAGCAATATTCTATGGTTGGTTGGATGTCAACATGGTGACAAACATATTTTAGTTATTACTTTTAATGATGATGTAGTCAAAAATTGATAGATGGAAACTACTTATTGGCCATATTGTTGGTTGGCCCATTTATGATTTTTTATGACTGAAATGCAGTTATCTTAGAAGAATGATAGATGAGGACTACTAGCCATGAATTCCTACTCATATTGGCCATTGAGGATTGGCCAATTTTTAGATTATTACATATTATAACATTACAGATAGAGTGGTTGCATTGATTATTAGAGAGTGCAAATTCACTTTTGTGAGAGATGGTCAATGATAGAACTTGTCATTATATTTTAGGATACATTATATGTGCATTGTACCATGGTGGACTTTCTACTCAAAAAAATAATTTATCAATAGTTCAACCTAGGTCTTCAAAAAATTGAGAAAAATAAGTCCAACAAAGATTTGAGACCTATGAAATCAATAAGCTAAGAAAAAATAGTCCAACCAATCTCTTCATAGAAATGAAGAAACAAGTCCAACATAAAAATGAGCAAAACAAGTACAAATTTTAGACTTGCTAACGCAACAAGCCTAGTCCAAAAACAAAATTGAGACTTGTAAGGCAACATGATTATTCTAATCAATAAATTGATACTTTTCAAGGAAACAAGCTCAATCCAATCAAGAAGATGGCATATCTATCAATGTATTAGTAGACTCTAAATCAAGTTCTTTTAAAGAAGCTTCATATCAGTGAACAAATATTCTCACTAAAGTACCTAGTTGAGAGAACTTTGAGCAATTCAAAGGATTTCTTGGTTTAACCATAATTTATGTTCATGGAAATAGGGGACCAAAAGTGGCCACTTTTTCCTAAAATTCGCAAAAACTGGTCTTGGATGAAAAATTCAAGATACCTACACTTTTTAAGATGTGACAAGAACAAGAGTAGTAGCTCTTAGTATCTATTTTATAAACTATTGTTTTTGAAAATGGTAGAGATTAAGTGAATCAAATAGGGGGAGCACAAAAAGTAGTCCTATTTTTTCAAAAAATATAACATAGTGTCAATTGTGCTCCTTGTAAAATGGCGACTTTTTAAAATTATTTGATAAATCCCTTTGGTGGAAAGCTAGCTAAAATTGCATAATTTATGCCAGAAAATTTATTGGTTTCCAAAGTGGGCACATCCTAAAAACAAAAAATTGAGCATGCTTGCCCATTAATTTTGAGAAAAATTATTGAATTAAATTCTTTTAATGTGTATAGAATGTAATCTAGAATGTAAAAATATAATTTATTTTAAATTTGGATTAGAGGATAAAAAATGACACCAAAAAAGCTATACATATGTTTTCAACGAAAAATGACGACACTAGAAAAAGAAATTGAAGATCAAAACCTTAATGTATTTGAATTGTAGAAAAAATTACATGATTAGAAAGGTAAGAAAGAGCTTGAAGTTTTCATGGTTTTTTTTGGAATAATGTCCTTAAATTTGCAAATCTAATGCAAAGCATGCTTGACATTTGCTTGTTCTTGCATGTTTTAAGAAAAACATTCCTTTGAAGACCTTTCATGTAAGGCCAGGCCCAAGGGTGCGATTCTAAAGCAACTTCAAATGAAATGTGTGTGCTTTATAATGCATGCACGTTATAATATGCTCACAACATTAATTCAAAAATAGAGCATACAAACATTTTTCTTTGTGTTTATTACATTTATAATATGAGTGTGTTGTAACATGCTCACATTATGGATTAAAATTTCCAAGCTAATTCTAAGACATAATGCTATTATATTATAATACTAGCACATTATAACATGAGCACATTAAAATACACTCACATCATGTCTTATTTTTTCTAAAACTTGTTTGGCCACTTTTTATCCCCCAAAATTTGTGCACTTACACCATAACCCCTCTAGATCAAGGAGTGAAATATAAATATTAATATTTGCAAGTTAATTAGGTTAATCAATTTAAATTTTAGTTTAGGTAGTTTTAATTTATGTGACAATTAATTATTCCTCGATACCTATAAATAAGAATGTAAATCTTCCTTTGAATATTGTATACAATCAAAAGCCCACGGACTTCCCACACCAAGAGAACTTCTTCATGCTCACTAGCTTCATAAGGTAATCTACAACAATATCCTTAGGTTCAACCCTCTTTAATAATACTCTACCATTCTCTATGATATAAAGCACAAAGTAATAATAAACATCAACATGATTAGTACAAGCACATGTGCTACATAGGATTTCTTTCCAAACACTCTGATTGTCATAACCAATTCCAACTACCCTATAATCAAAACTAATAGCTATAGTCTTTGTAACCATGCTACCTCCTTAGGGGCATGTTTATTATCCATATACTTATCTTTGGTGGTGAAAAAAGTAACTATTAGTTGCATCTTACTCATCCAACTTATTATACCACCAAACAAAGAAAAAAAATATGTTGAAATTGTGAGAGCACACAAAAATTAGGATCAAACAACAAACAAGAACACCTTCCCCGCACGAGAGCTACAAACAATGATTTGTTGTTTCCTCAAAAAGAAAAACTTGTAGAATAGCATAATTTAATAATACAATGAAGGATAATGCTTATAAGAGAAAACCCTAGATTAGAAATGGATTAGATCATGAAAAGTGTTAACATCTTATCTGATGATACATAATGATCTAATAATATCCCAATCTAATAAAAGAAAAAATTAATCTTAGGTTTATCTTAAGTACATAAAGTGAAATTAGCCTATAATTAATTACATATTAATTAATTATTAGCTAATAAATGATTACTCTAACAACCCCCTTAAGTGTAATATAGGGAGTATCTAAAAAACTCTAAAAGAAAATGCATAAAAAAAAGAATCCATGAATGGGTCCCAACAACCAATCTTGATGAGGTACCCATGTAAAAACAATCTAATCTCTCATAATTGGAGAAAAGGAGAAAACCTCATGGGAAAAACTCCTCTCGAAAAGAGAGAAATGTGAATGAAGGACTAAGAATTTTTTAAAACAATGTCCCAAAAAGAATAGGAACATAAAGAACATCTTTGAAGTACGAAGAATTTGTAGACAACTATCAAAATATGACTGCTATAGTGTTAAAATGAAGAACCTCCTCTGAAATAGATGATGATCAGGATCAAGAAGATGAGAATTTGCATGAATTCTCCCAATGACACTACTTGAATAATGATCAAAAGGTAAAAATCTAATAGTGGAAGATAATAATGGCACATGAATATGCATGAGTGACCCTGATGACACTACTCAACCATTAAAGATACAAGTAAAAAATACAAGTACCAATAGCTCCTAAAGAACACTGATCAAGTGAAAATAGAAAGTCACCTCCAAAAATAAGAATTTAAAAGTGTTTATATGGTAAGTGCTCCATATCACCGAAATGCATGGGTAACCAACCATTGCATTTATCTAGTACATAGGAACAAAAACTAGATATATAGATCACTCCAAAAATGAAACTAAGGAAGCATTAGTACCAATAGTAGAAACCTCCCCATAATATGGACAATGGAGATCCATGACATGTCCACTAAATCTTTGTGTCACCAAGAAGTACATGAAAGTATCTGAAACTAAAAACGGGTGTGCAAACCAAGGCACACACACATGAGGTGAAAATCCCTAGGACTCAATGTTGTCATGGAAGGGAAACTCACTTGACAAAGGTGTGATGGAAAAAAAAATGCACTACACAATCCCCCATGACACTTTCTAACATAGTGCAAATACAAAAAGGCACAATTGGATGTGCAAAAATCCCAAAAAAATAGATACACTGGAGTGGCACTTTATCTCAATGCATCTATAAAAGATAAAGTGCTTACAAAATATGTCCATAACGCCCAAATAGGATAAAATTTTAGAAATACATGTAGAGCATCCTAAAACAAGTCATCACATGCAAACAAAAAATTTCCAAGAGCTAAAACATCCAAGTAATTCATCAAAATGTGAAAACACGAAAAACTAAATAAAATACACCTAGAACAAAATATGGAAAAAGTGCATAGAGAGTTGTGAGGATCCTTGAAAGACCTTTTCAATGCCACAAGAATAAAAAAAGTGAAGAAATTGGACAAAATTTACGAGCTCAAGAGTTTAAACAACACATCTGACTTCAACAGGTGATAAAATAAGCCAACACCAAAATTTGATGATGAGATGCAGACCATTAGAAAGTAAAAGGAACTCCATTTTTGAAGATATCTCATTTTCCCAATTTCAACAGCTTATGCCCAAGTTATGACCAAAAGAAAAAAACCTGATCCTTTAGGGCACAAAGAGGGCTAGGAGGGGGCCTATGTGGCATTCATATTATTGATGTCAATGGAATATTTTGAGAATATTCCACTCAATTGAAAAAAAATATTGTCCCCAAAACATAAATTAGATGCCAAAATATTCTTGAAATTCCACATAATATGTGAAAAAAATGTTCCTTGCTAGAAAAAATATTTGGTGTCGAATTTGTGCAGTTTTCTAATTGTCACCAATCTAGAAACTATTATCATCAAGGAGTCAAAAGTGTTGTCGGGGTTTGGAGAGCCACCAATCGACTAACCTATGTCGTCAAATAGTGAGATGGTGGTCATCAACGCCCAATACGGAGTCGTTGATGTGTCTCGTCCTGCTACAGGTGACTTGGCAAGTACGCCTATGTAGGTTGCCCTGCACAAACTATTGATGGTGTATTGATTTTTAAATTTAATTTTTAAATTTTCATGCATACGATTGTACAAGGACTATATGACCCTTATACTAAAAAAATTATCTCAAAAGCTCTCATCAATGAATATAGGAAAATTTATAATTAAAACTCATTTGTCCAACCTCTTGAATGCAATGGTGAGCTCCATTTTGCTCCAGCATGCACCAAAAAATGTTCAAATCTAAAACCTACAAAAAAAAATGAAGATTTTAGATCCTATAACCCTAGTTGAAGAAAACCCTCAAAATTTGAGAAGGGGTTTGTTGAATCTCCACTCTGATATCATGTTGAAATTGTGAAAACACAGAAAATATATAAAATCCATCTTAACATAAGTCCAACGCTCCTTACCAAGATTAGACATAAGCCTAGTCAAAACTCCCACTTCTTTTACAATATCTAGTCTAGTGCAAATCATTGCATTCAATGGGATACCAAAAACACTAGCATAAGGAACATTAGACATAATATAAAAATCATCATCCTATTTGGATTTAAAAAACTATTATTAATGATAGGAAATGGAATACTCACTAGTTTATAATCACGCATACTAAACCACGGCATAATGGTAGAAGCATACTTAAACTTAACCAAATCTTTATGTGTACCTAACATCTATTGATCTCCATTCCAATAATGTATTTTATATACCCCCAAATATTTTATTTCAAATATGTCAAAAAGATTTTTTTTGAGATCCTAATCATCACCTTGTTGTTACTAATAAACATGTCATCTACATTTAATAAAATTATTAAAATCTAATCATCAATCATTTTAACATTGTTGGTGTAAATAGTGACTTTATCAAACTAGTTAGCTTTTAGCCTACCTAGGAGAGTCCTATTCACATTGCTTAAGTCTCCACTTAGGGATTTTTATAGTTTTATCTCACTTCATAGAATATAGATATGTGCCCTTTATCACTTGAGACACCTATTCCATGCATACTTGTCACTTGCTCACAAACTTGTCAAGTGAGCTCATAAGTGTTCCATCTTCGGAGGGTTAGTCAATTGTTCAGTCCTACCTTCCTACCTCATCTACCTTTCCTATATATGCAAGGCTTTCTCACTGTATTTACACACTCTTCATAATATATTGATAGACATACTATTGTGCTCATATTTTCACTTGTGGAAGGTTATCAATTTGATATATTTGATCTTGGCATTCTCCAACATGGTATAAGAGCCATGAGATATTTCTTGTTGCATCAAAGTGACTCCCATACATAGCCCTATCAATGGAGTGTCATGGAGCCAAACGAACACTACCGTTGCATCTAGAAGGCTTGGGAAACAAAAAAATACCTTTCATTTCATCAAGTTTGGTAACTTTGATTTTTTGTAATCTTTTGGGCCTCTATGGCTATTGTATGAAAAGTTGTAAAAATGGGGAAAAAAATAGTAGAGAGATAATATTCCCTCTTCCACTCTGACCATTTATCCTCTCCATCGCCTATTGACCAAGTCATACCTTCCTACGGCTCCAATAATGACTCACATTTGGTGCCACCTCCTCCATACTTGGTAACATTAAATTCATTCACTTGTTTTTTGACTATTCTACACAATCAAGCAAATTGTAGTATTATTTTTTACTAACTTTATTCCTCTTACTTTTGTTGGTCTTAAAGTGATGATTAAACTATACATTTTTTGATAGCTAACCTTAACATTTATGCTAACTGTTAACAATTTAATATAACTATCAATTGACCTCAAAAGTTTGTAAAGGGGGCATTTGTTCATTTTACGATAGCTTGCAAACAGGGGGTGATTTTTCAAGTGTAAATAGTCATCAGAAAGTTAGTTCCATCAACAATGTTTTAACATCAAGATGATTTGGATTTTATGTTGTTTAATATCATTTTTTGCCCTTTGAAGTCAACATTGTAAGCAAATTTTGATGAGGCATAACTTTCACCTCAATTATCGAAATTTCACAAACATTTTTTTGATTTCTTTCAGAAATTTGTAAGGAATTCATTTTTATTTTAATTTGAAGATTTGGATTTCTCATTTTTCAAAACATTATAAAAATTTCATATGTTATAAATGATTTATTTGGCATCCAATCTTCACACAAGTTGCAATTCTCAAGTGCACATTGTTTTGGGGGGGGTTACAATCAACACTAATCATTTTGGGGGCTTTTTGAATCAAAGGGGGCAACCTAGGTGTTTCTATTTTTGAGTTTATTGGTTCATGTGATCATGTCTCTCACACTAAATCCCTTCCATTTGAGTATTCTTTGTAATCCTCCTAATAAATAGAAAATCAAATGTGGATATAAAGAAAAGGCATACAACAAAAGGATTTTGGTTTCATAGGTTTGAGGAAATAGAACAAATTATTTGTAATCATGGTATTGCCTTACCTAACCCTCTAGTTCCAGCACATGTAGAAACATCATCCAGTCTCACTCAGACGTCTTGTGAGACAGGTCATCATTTGGAGATGAACAATCTAGTCACATGGCTTGCATTGAGATCTAATCTCCCATATCACTTGTTGCTACATTTGAATATGATGTTGACTCATTCATGGGTTCCAGCGATTCTTTGCATCAGGACATTTCTATTGTCATTCCAAATCCACCACATTGGGATTTATATCTACCAGACATCACATCTTTGTTTATAGAATCTAGGATTACAAATTTGGATGACACTATTGAGGATATTCATCTTCTCTATGATGTTAGCTTCGATGAATTTGCATTATCATTTCCATATTTGGATCTTGTTCTTGCCTCGACTACATCAGCTCTTATCATGAAAAATTATGCAAATATTCATGAGTTGACCTATCTAACTCAGTCATCATCTATATTGGTATGATTTGTAGCAGTATTGGATTCTCATTGGTCCATTTGTTACCATACATGCATGTTCCCTATTCTTGAATCACATGTGGTACTTGATCCATATTATCACCATCTATCACATATCAACATTGGCTTGGATACCATTGAGCATCTATCCGATCCATCATTGGCATCAATTCATTCTTTGGATCATGTGTAAAATTTAGAGAAATTCATCTTACTTCCTACATATTCCTATTCGGAATGGGAAGTCATATTGCGTACATTTATGGTGGTGTTTCTTCCCAAGGGGATAATGTTGTTCAATGTTCATGGATCATCTTCAGCATCCAGTGTCAAGCATCTACCAGCACTACTATCTCTTCTACTATCAGTTTTGGGAGGATCATTTCCTCATATGGAGTTTATTACTTCACATTTTTTGGGGGGGGTCACATAGACCTTCTCTCTTTTATCTCCTATGGGGAGAATGCTTATTTAACATTGTGCTAGAACTAGTCCTTTGGGGGTCATGATGATTCCTCCATCTATCACTTATCTTATTTACTTATACATTTCATTTTATTGCATCTCTTTTGGAGAGGAGTTTCATTTCCCGCTAGGTTTTCTCATTTTTCTCTACTTTATAAGAAATTTGTACATGAGTACCTAACATGGCCTAGTATCTAAGACTCATCATCTTGCATACATTACTCCCTGAGTTACACTTTTGGGGGTGTTGGTGTAAATAGTAACTTTATCAAACTAGTTAGCTTTTATCCTACCTAGGAGATTCCTATTCACATTGCTTGTCTCCACTT
The DNA here is from genome assembly GCA_007115665.2 of Sequoiadendron giganteum. Taxonomy (NCBI): domain Eukaryota; kingdom Viridiplantae; phylum Streptophyta; class Pinopsida; order Cupressales; family Cupressaceae; genus Sequoiadendron; species Sequoiadendron giganteum. The sequence goes on along the minus strand of CM021102.1, from coordinate 138,000,829 downwards.
AGGGACTTTTAGAGTTTTGTCTCACTGCATAGCATTGAGACATGCATCCTCATCACTTGAGACACCTATTTCAAGCATACTTGCCACTTTCTCACACACTTTTCAAGTGAGCTCACAAGTGTTCATCTTTGGAGGGTTAGTCAATTGTTCAGTGCTTCCTTCCTACCTCATTTACCTTGCCTATATATGCAATGATTTCTCATTGTATTTATACACTCTTCATAATATATTGATAGACATACTATTGTGCTCATATTTTCACTTATGGAAGGTTACTAATTCAAGCTCTTTGATCTTAGAATTATCCAACAAACATAACACGCTTATCCTCTTCACTCCTAACAAAATTCAAATTCAATAGAAATCTTAAAATCTTGATACCACATCCTAAGTGACAATTTTATACTATAAAATGATCATTTCAACCAACAAACCAGTTTTTCTTCCCCTTCATAAAAGAACCATCAAGATATCAAATATGAATCTCTTCCTCAAGATCCCCATGCAAGAAATTAGTTTTAACATCTATTTTCTCAATCTCAAATTCACAAGTTATAGCTATAGATAATAGGAATATAATAGAAGTTAACTTAGCAACAAGAGAGAAAATTTATCCAAAATTAATCCCTCTTTAAGAGTAGCACTTGGCCACCAATCTGGTCTTGTGTTGATCTAACTATCCATCTACTCCAATTTTCTTCTTATACAATTGCAACCAATAGACTTTATTACTTTTGTCAAACTCACAACATCCCAAGTGTCAAAACTATATAGGGTCATCATAACCTCCTACATGGCCTACATCCAAGACTCACTATCCTTTAAAGAGAGAGACTCCCTAAAATATCTAGGTTCATCATCAACACTCAATAAAATAAATGAATAATAGAAATCTAGTGGGTTATACCTATCAATTGAATTTTGTTATCTTGTGAATCTCTTCAGGGCAGGAGTAAGGGTAACATAATATTCTCTTATGTACTTTTACACAACCTCATCTAAACCCGCATCTTCATATATGCCCTTTAATCTATCAATTTATTCTTTCACGCGTTTATCTTCCTACTTCTTGACTTTAGTCTCAAAATTCAATGCTTTTTATCCTTCTTTTTCCTTTGCTTGTTGAAGAACTCAAAAATCTCCGAACTCCTTAAAAATCACCTCTAGAATAAATCAATTTTTTATTTAGTGAATTCCAAATCTTATAACCATTTACATTCTCACCATACCCTACGTAGATGTATTTCTAAGCTTCTAGATCCAATTTAGATCATTTTTTGTTGAGGAACATGAACATAAGCCCTATAACCAAATACCCTCAAATTTGAAATAGAAGGCTTCTTACTTATCCACAATTCATAAGGTTTTCTTTCAACAAGATCCAAACAAGGAGATATGTTAATCAAGTAACAAGTAGTACTCACATCATTTCCCCAAAAATATTGATTCAACTATGTACCACTTAGCATATGTCTACCTCTTTCCATTTAAGTTTGATTCATCGTTTCTACAACCCCATTCTATTATGGTATATAGGGCGTCATATTTTTTCCAAACAATACATGTATGCTTAAAAATCATCAAATTTCTCGAAACAATATTCACCACCATTGTTAGATCTTAATACATTTATCTTATAATCTATTTTATTTTTAATTAACGCATTAAATTCCTTAAATTTAGTGAATTTTTTTAATTTAGCACCATAAATAAATCTCAGTGTATCTAGAGGCACCATCAACAAATGAAACATAATATCAAAAAAATCCATAGAACCCACATTTAATGAACCAAACACATTTGAATGAATACTTTTTAATGATTTATATGCCTTATAACTTACAAAAGTAAAAGATGATCTATTATTTTTACCAAACACATAATTCTCTCAAAAATTAATATACTCATCAAAATAAGAAAAAATGTCAACCATATTTTTATCAATCAAGATCTTCTAAGACTTTTTCTCCAATATGACCCAAAAATTGATGATATAAAATACATATATTTTTATATTTATCAATTACATTAGTGGAGTTACAAAATATGGAGGTATTCAACCTATACAAAGTCCCGACACAAGATTCCATAGCTACAACCAAATTCCCTCTCACCAACTTACAATCAAACTCATCAAATATCACATGCATTCTAGAATCATTCAACTTGGATATAGAAATTATATTTCTCACAATTCCTGGAATGTGTACAATTTTATCAATGGATTTAGTTGTTCAATTACTCAAACATAATTGTACCTTTCCTTTGCAAAAAATTTGATCCCAAAGAAAATATCTCCTCCATCATAAGCCTTGTAAGTTAAAACCATCCTTGTGAGGAGTCATGTAACACTACTTTTCTTTGAATATAAGATTAGATAGATTTAATATATTAGAGTTAATTTTATATGACAATGGATTTATTAGTGTTATTATCTAAGTTTAAATATTATAAGTTTTATCTATGATTTAAATATAAATACATAAAATGTTTATTTACCAATGTTAACTAACTTAAGACTTAAGCATATTATGATTTCCATCATTACTATACAAATTGGCATCTAACAATATGAATATGATCAAAAGAAACAAATAACATTTTACAAGAAATTGATTGAATCAACTCTATCTAATTTATAATTAAAATATATTTGAATAAGTTTAGCACTTGTCTAAATCATAATTCTTGGAAAGGTCACTCTTACCCTAGGAAGATTTCAATGGTCTTGGTCCTTATAGCTATGGAACACTTTATAGAACTTGAGTAAAAACACAATGTGTGCTTATGCACCATGCAAATGTATCAAATCCCTGGCCAAGAAAATCTCGAGTGTACTTTATACCTTAATTCGGACACACTATGTGTGCCCTCTTCTCTAGTGCCCATAGCCCACCAAACCACCTTCTTCTTCCTTGAGTGATCTCCATATTGTCCTTTCTAAGTCACTTAAATGACTTATATAAGTGTTAAGGTTTGGTTTCCAAACCATCGCACCTTTCACAAAGGTTGGGACTTTAGTTATTATTGAATAAATATAATTATTCCTCTCTTTTAAAAGAGTGTTCATAAATATTCTTCATTAATATCCATTTTAACCAAAGAACCATATTATCCTTTATTTTTCTATCCCTTTTTAATGATTTCATAACTTTATTTTCTCTTTGCATAAAAAGTTTCATAGCATATCATATGGTAGGAGAAACTTGAATCAATGAGTCAAGAATCATCACTAAAAATGTTAGTAAAAAGAAATAAAACATTAATATCATCGTCGTCAAAAGATTTATTTATGGAGAAATCAAAGGATTTATTTTTGTTTCTAAATTCCTTCTTCACACACCCTCTATTTCTACAATCCCAACATTTTACTCTACTCTTCCTTGGGGTTTTTCACCATCCTTTCAATTTGGAAACTTATTTTTATCCCCTTTAGACCCACCTTTATTCTTGGGCCTTCCTTAAACATGTAGTGAATCCTTTGAGCCATCACTCACCAATTTCCTTCTCATCCACTCTGAAATCAAAGTAGCAATGAGACCATCCATATTTTATTCTAAACTACAACCACTAATGGTAATAAAAAAAAAAATCAAGAATAAGGAAAAGAGAAAAGTAAAAAGATACATTTATCTTCTTCTCCCATCTTAATATCTACAAAAGCTAGCTAACTCATAATCAAATTAAAAATATTTAAATAATCTACAATAAAATAATTACCTTTAATTTTTAAATGATATAATTGTAACGTTAAAAATTGCATACCCTTACAATTTCAAACTATGTTTTGTGTTCACTTTGGTGTCCATTTCTTATAATCTGTCTACGCCCTTTTTAGCCCCTGCATTAGTCTTTCCTTCTCAAAGTGCTTGATTCTTACTCCATGTGTTCTCTTTTTGTCAAATTTTATGTCACCTTTGTGTTAGTCTTTCACTTTTCTACTATCTCATCACTTTTTATCCATAATCGTTTAGACATTAATGCAACACATGGGCATCCATGCACTAGCCTCCCACAATAATTTCATTTTTGGTAAACTATTTTTGAACATTTTTTCACTTGTCACTTTCCTAGGTTAGTGAAATATTCTCAAGACAAATCCCAATTGCTCATCAACCTCTTCCTCTTGCCTTCGTATCTCATTTTGAATCAATATTTTTACTTGGAACACTCTCTTGGTCTCTCTTCTTGTAACTTTGGCACTCTCTTGTATGTCCAAACTCTCACACAACTTTCTCAAACTTCATAACTCTCTACAACACTCTTCCAACATTCTACTTCAAGCTCTCTTATCCTTTTGGCTTCCTCAATCTCTATCCAAGTGATATTGTTCTTGTATTTTTCAAAAAAAATCTTCTCATTGTTATTGTAGTATTTGTTTCTTGTTGTGCTCTTGAGCACCTTAGGATCTTCACATCTAAAATAATTTAAAATCTCAATATGAGTTAGCAATATTGCTAAGTTGAATTGATCCAATTGATGCAACTACTTCAAATGTTTATAAACAATTGGTAGACTCAAAATTCTTGTAAATTGTCTAATCCTTCCATGTTTTTAGTCTACACCTTCAAGGAAAAAATGAACCATCTATCTCAAATAAATTAAAAAATATCAAATACAAGCCATTGATTTTTTCACATCAACATGAATGGCCCAAATCATTTCAAATAAATCCTACAATATATGAGAATGAAAATCCCTAGGAACCATTGGATGAAACTCAAATTTGCAATCCTAGTCATCTATTCAAGAAAATTAAGAGCACACACTCAAAAGAAATAGACCATCCTATCAACAAATCATATGTCAACACCACAAAAGTTTGAGGGATAACAAGCATGGGTAACTGTTACATCCCAAATTTTGAGGTTACTATTTACTATTACTATATAGGGTAAATATGAATGTAATGTGAATCTAGAGATGCTTGTACCTTGTTATCAATATGACTATTATCTCATTTGATGTTGTTTCATTTGATGTTATCTCAATTGATGTTTATATCAATATGTATTCATGGTGAAATACTACATATATGCGAATAGATGGAACTATTGAAGTATTGTTATTCTAACTTTAAAGATGTTTATATATATGTTGCTTATTGTTGTGAATAAAGGACTGCTAAGGTATGTGCTAGTGGTTGCAGGAAAATGTTCATTCTCCAGGGGGAAGGGAAGTATCACTTGGGAGAGGAGCTTGGTCGGGTAACCAGTAAAGTAAACTATCTGAGCATACACACACATCATCTTAGATTGAGTGAACTAAGTCAGTTTGTGTGGATTATAGGTAAGTCATTCGTAGCTCGTCTATTGGCATTAGGAGTCTTGTCTACTTCTTTACACTTTTATGAGTGATGTTTGTCTATGTATCTATCTCGTGATATTATGATCATTATGATGGTAACGTAAATAGGTGTAAGTAAATAGGGAGTGGAATATATACATATATATAGTATATGCACGTATCCATATGTATACACATATCAATATAGGCGTATGATGGCAGATGGATAATGCCCATACGAATGCATCGATATGGTATACTTACATATATGTGCACATAGAGGAATATATACATACATATATACATATATATATGCACATAACTTATATTATGTGAATATTATAATATTATTATTATTGTTATTATTGCCTTACGAATTTACATATATATATGTAAATGTAATTATATATTAAAGATTATATATAAAAACTTTAGTATATATTTATATGCTTAGGTATTTAAATATATATATATATATATATATATATATATATATATATATATATATATTTTAAACTATAATTATATATAATAAAATATATAATTAAAATATTAATCTCTCATATTTGGAAATCGAATTATTTCCCATATGATTTAATATTAATCTTTCAACTTAGGAAATCGACTTATTTCCTATTCAATGAAATATTTATCTTTTAACTATGGAAATCGGGTTATATCATATTCAACTAAATATTAAATCATCAAATATGGGAATGGATTTTGGAAATCAAACTTTGATATTTATCATTCTCAATGGAAATCAAAATATTTCCAGATCAATTAAATATTCATCTGTCAAAATATGGAAATCGAAATATTAGTAATCGAAATATTTTTGTTGCTTACCATTTGAACATTTGAAACAAACGGCGTTTGAGGAAGTTGTGCACCCTGTATTGATCACCAAGTCGCTAGTAAAATACAACGCAGCTAGGAGTCTGTCGATTCATCCTGGTTAATAGGCTATGTGTGCATAAAACATCAAGGACCTTTTCCCTGTTAAATGATTCATTCGCCATTTTTGAAGATTGGTGCCACATCTAGAAAATGAACCTGTAGGTGTCAATTGAGTAAATTCATCATGTGAAATTGAATTAGTCTCCATTCTGTTGTCAATTTCTGGAAGTCGACTCACCATGTTGAAACTGAGTAAGGGAGAGAACTTGTGCCACATGTTGGGTTGAATAATTCATATTTCAGTGGTGAAAAACCACATGCCACCACTGAAGGAAATCATTGGTGTTGGGGGCTTATAAATAGTTGCCACATTCTTCTGTGTTTACACGAAACATGGTTCTTGATCATTATTCATTGCTCTCATTCGTATAACTCTATCATTTCATTTCACTCACAGTTTATGATTACCAATCTATGTTGTTGTCATATGCGTATAATCATGAGAGTCATTAGCTACAGTCATTCATCATTTTCTAAGTGACAATTGATACAGTCATCTTCATAATTTTGAGTGATAAATATTCAACAGTGTTCATATTTTTGAGAGATTGTTTACATTTAGAGTGAAGTGTATTCTACCCAAGGAATACGTTAGTTCTACAACTATTTTCTGAGAGTGAAAAAAGAGGAAATCTTGTGAGGAATTATCATCATTTGGAGAAACGATAAACTGGATGGAGTTAGAAGTAAAGGCAGCTCTACCTTCAATTTGGGGAAAAGCATTCATAGGCATGGGATATTCTTCTACTATTTTTATACATGAATTTCTATGTTGTTAGAGATGTATACTTTCTATTGTACATGATTTTCTATGCTGTTGGAAATACATATTTCTTGTTTGTGCAAAGGTAGAAAATATGTTTGTTAATAGGAAAAGAGGAAAGATGCATTTTAGCTATGTTTTACATTGTTTTTAAAAATACTCCATAATAGGATAAGTTTGCTTGACACAAATACTTAATTGTATTAGAAATGGCAGTTCGACACAAGTATTTAACTATACTAGATATGTCAAAGAGATTACTTGCCTAAGGATTTCAACTATATCATAAGAGGTGCAACATGGGTATTTAAATATACTAAATATGTTTGAACATGGGATGCAATGTGTTTATATTTACTCTGTAATAGGAGGTGATTGTGTTTGTCAGTTAAGTATATACTAAGCTTGATTTGAATGCAAGAGTCACTTGAGGTACACCAGCTGAGTTATTAGGTTAACTTTGAAAGCTTGTGTTACTCCTAGGATAAGCATGGGAGAGGGCTTGTGGACTTACTTGCTAAAAAGAATCATTACTAGTAGATTAGTTGGTTGTAGGTTAGTATGGGGTGACAGATTCACCCATTGAAGGACAATACCTATGCGTAGTGTAAGATAGCCCTAAGTCAAATCGACCTTGAATAGTGTATGTGATAGATGACCCTCAGTAGAAATATTGTATGAAACACTTTGATCAAAGTAGTGTAATGTACAAGACATCCACTTAGACTGTGTGATGATTACACTGTTAATTCACCATTATCCCGTATTACATGCTAGTTTGAGAGTTGTCGGATTGCACAGGTTCTAGTTATGTAGGACACAACACTATGCTCAGTTGGTTAACAGTATCGATTACTCTACCAATCTCTTCATCGAAGGGAGGGCCATCTATCGAATGATAGATGTGCAAGGGACCGCATTATAAGTCTGTGATTGGTCGAGTGATGCTTCTCCTCCTCATCAGGCTACTGAAGCACCAAGATTTGAAAGGACGGATTAGTGGACCTTCTTACTACTATTTGTTCTAAAGCTCATTGGAGCTAAGTTAGTTAAGGTATGTTTTCTCGTTACTTGTACTTGTGAAGTTATTGTAATGACATGGACTCTTTATTGTAATTTTAATATGATATCTTGTTCATATATTATCAATAAAGAAAGAAAAATTATATTGCAATGACTTGTTAGCACACTTATTTACTCTTTTGATGTAAATTTTGGAAATTTTTTATTTTACTGAATGGTCGGGTCATTACAATAATGAACCTTCCATAGGAAAACTAAGCTATCAAATACTACCAATCACATTAGGACAATTCAAAACTGGCATGATCTAACTAATTTTATGATGAAATTGATGATATGTCTAATTAGGATAGCTAAGTTTTTGCATTCAAAAATCTATAAATATTGGTATTGTGTGCATGCAATTTATTTAGCAAAAAAATAAATTGTAGAAGCCTTTTCATGTTCACTAAGAATGAAGATAATCCTTTATTTTCATAAATTGTTAAGACTGAGGATGACATACTTGAACTAGACTAAGAGGGAAGGTGAGATACCAAATAAACAAGTCAAGATAAGCATACATACTAAGGGAAAGGACCTAGCCAAGAATCCTACTCCATCAAAAATATAAAAGATTAAAATCTCATAGCTTGACTTGTCATATGCATCCTTCACATCCATGTACCTAGAAGAAAAGGTGACAAACCTAGTAATCCCCTTCCATATTCCCACACTATCAATTTGAAAATAATGCAAGGTGATGTAGACATCATCAATGATTGCCACCTCTCCACTAGCATGACATCCCTCAAAGAAAGAACATATGAGCACCACAAGACTATGTTTAGTAAATCTCCCATTCGTGCTATGAAAAATATGCGTACAGGTTGTGGACCTCCTTTATAGGTATGTAGTTGATCCCCATTGTCCACCCCTACTCAAAAATCATCACCACCTTCCTAAAATAATTTGATGCAACATTTCAAATCATTAAGGGAAAATGCAAGAGTGCCAAATTAAAATGTGTTGGGGATGATAAGAAAGATGTTGGGAATTATATTGGGTTCCTTCCAATGCAATGAAAATATCTTATACATCACATGGGATAAAGTGTGGAACCAATTTATATTTATCAACAACCTATGCCCTAACAAGCTAATAGAGTCCACACTCAATTTCCTAATGGCCTTGGACTAGTTTAGAGCATATACACAAGTAAATTTTATCTTTTTTATCTACCTCTTAGGCATGGAGGACGATAAGAAAATGCATTAAAATAATTTGAAATTATTTATAAGCTAAGTTGAAGCCCACCAACTGAGCTCTTATGGCTAGACTTCTACCTATACCTTGAGGAAACTATCACCAACTCAAGAACCTTATTACTACCAAACTTTTTAGATGCCCATCATTTCTCCTCCACATGATACTCCACCAATTTTTTAATTCTATCCAAACCTCAAGACCAAATTTGGCCACATCACAAAAGGGATATGATTTTGATGATTGTCCAAATTCCCTAGCTCCAGAAAGGTCCCTATACAAAGGAGATTAAGGGAGACTAAATGACAAGTATCCCTAATAATACCAATATTCTCTTCAAGAGTTGCTCAATTATTCAAGGTATAACCATGATAAGGGACCATGCCCTTTATCAAAAGAAAATGAGCCAAATCCAAGTAGTTATGTAGGAGGATAAAATAAAAAGAAAGAAATGTGATGCTCTTTCCACCAAAAGGGTAAGAACTAGGTATGATCTAATGCAAGATGTTATGTATTTTCCCATTTTACACCCTTGGAAAATAAGCCCAAAGGATAAATAGGCCACTAACAATTAGATGAAAAAAAATAGAATCAACATCAAAGACACAAGAGAAAACACAAGGCGAAATTCATTCAATAGGGCACCAAGGTAGTCAACTCAAATTTAAGAATTAATATATCAAGATGGGTGTAACAAAGCAAAAAATAAAGGCTACAAAAATAAAAAGTAAGGCACTAGAAGGATAGTTGATGATGGTGGCTAAAACGTCCATAAAAAATAAAGAGATCTAAGCTAAGAAATTCAAAAACTAGATGAAGGATGTTCAAGCTCAAATAACATAGTTAGGAGCATATCAAGACCCAAAAGGTCATTGAGCTTACTCGAGGCTAAGTGAATGCTACTATCATAGCCACATAGAATTTAATCATGAAAGAAAAGATGTGTGGCTAGTACCATCAATTGGTAAATTCAATGCCTAAAGAGAGACCCAAAATAAAACAATCAAGGGTCTAATAGAAAAAGGAGATGACCTAGGGGATAAGATAGATGTGAAAAGGAAAAGATCAAGTAGCTACATGCTAAGCTCAAAGAGATAAATTTGTCTTTGGGATCCCCTGAGCTCATCAGAGCTCTAATGTTGCCTACTTGAAGGAGATAGAAGAATCTATAACATCCTTCATGTTAGCACTTCAATTATTATAGTTCACTAGGATACTAAATAACATGGTCAAAAAGTGGGTCAACTACACAAAGGCTATTATCTCCCCAATCATAAAGAATGCATGTGCCTACATCCTAAAGCTCCACACAACCAACATGGTCAATTTGGTAGCATTTGGCATCACCAATAGAACTATCATCACCCAAAAGGAAAATGGCATCTTAGACAAGGACAAACTGAACTAAGAGTGCAAGGGGCAACTTGAGGTGGTGGAGCTATCCATTTAGGGGATTAACCCTAGATACAATTATTAACATGGTAAGGATTAACTTCATGATTTTTTGAAGATAACAAGATGCTTCCAACTACTCACTTTTAGGAGAAAATAAGAAAGACAAACCAAGATGAGTCTAAGTTAGATAGACTGTCCCCAACATCCATCACTAAATAAATGTTAGCTATCCTCAAGTTGCTAGTTGAATTCCAGACACCAATGTAAATAATAGTTGCTCAAGCACAAGAAATATCATATGATTAGACCATTGAGTTTGAGAAAAAATATCAACTCCTTTAAAGGATTAACTTGCCCAAAAGAGAAGAATGGGTAGCACTCATGGCCTCCCTCAATCAACTATAATGCAAGTGTCCTTTAGACAAACAAATTTTGACATTTTAACATTTTTTGATGACTATGCCCAATGGATAATTTGGGTATGCATCTTTCTACCATGTGAAAGAAGCCTTGAGAGTCACCAAAAATGTAGTTAATTCTTCACTATAGGTAGTAGATGCACTTTTCCTTGTTCGTATATGAAAAATAATGCTTCATGGCATAAAAATTATTTCTAACTTGTCATTTTTTAGTTTTGATGAGTTTAATGAGGCATGATAAATAATTTGATTCTCAACGCATGCCATTAGATGAGTCATGTCAAATCAAGATCCTATGGTTTGTGGAGTTTTTCAATCCCATAAATAAAGATGTAGGATTGAAGTCCCGCCATTAGTCCATGTTGATAGTTAGGTTTCTTTTTATTGGCACAATGATATTCTATCTAAGAGGCCTACTCTTCCTAATCACACATGTTTGATTCATAGAGTTGTAATTAATTCCATGTGGCACACTCTAAGGACTTCATCAAAGATAAAATAATAGTCTGACTCTAAATTAACATGTATTGTTTGATGTACCACCATAAGTTTATCCAATGGCTTGTGGGATGTGTGACCATCATCTTTCAAATCTCCATGGTGATGCTCCATAGCTACCTAGTTTCCAAATTTGTGGCTCCTCCATGAGATATATATGTTATCTCACAACTCTAGACCACTTTTAGTAGGATCAATCACTCCTTGAAACTAAAATTCTCTATAAAAACCAATCCAACTTTCAAGGGTAGTGGACTTTTGTCTTTCATGATGAATATCGATAGGAATCCACCTACATAGAGCTCTAAGGTTTTGTACAATGTACAGTGGAATTCAATTGAACATATACTCATGGCCTATATAGTAGACTCCAATCACTACAAAAAGATTTCAAGGTGCCAAATTCTAAAATGCATCAACATCTCATTAGCCAACCAATAGATTTTAACTTTTATTTTTAGGGGAAAAGACGACATTATGGATTGGGATTCCATCTATAAATACTAACCTATGTGCATCTTTCTAGGAGATGCAATTTTTACAGCTGAGCTATTGATCCTAATGTGTAAGATAAGTCTCAAGTTGGGTGATACAATTGATACTTTGAGCCTAATGCTTGATGCTAGTCTTAACCTCCTCACAATTAAACATGGGAGCCTCTATGCATGTTGCTAGAAGTGATTGTTTTCTTACTCTTCGCTCTCTTTACTTTTTCACTATTGCATGTGCACTCTTTTCTATTGATTATTACATCATGAGTTGTTAATATTGACTCTAATTGAGAGGATTTACCTATCCAATGTGAGCCTTTCATTTGGGTTGTTTGGTTTCTACAATTTATCCCTTTTCCTCATATTACTTTAGGATTAGCATAGGATAGAGAAGGACCTAGCCTTTTAATCTTATAGATTGAATTATTGTTCGTATCCCACACCAACTAGTTTTTCCAAGTGTCAGAGGTCATGCATAGCACATTGGTCCTAAACAAGGCCTAACCCCTAGAATCTATCAATAGTCAATATACATTGGCTCGTGTCTCAAGCCAACATTTTAACATAAATTTTGAAGCCACACAACCTCCTTACACACATGAATAGTTTCCTTGTACTCATCTTCATTGGTCAAAAGAGCCACCAAATCCTATATCTTGATCATCCAACTCACTACACCACCAAACATGTTAAAAATATAGTCATTAGTGTATCTTCTGCTATCAAATCACATGCCTTATCATTATCAACAAAGACCTAAATATCTATTATCATACTCACATTAACTCTTCCTTCGACAAAGATTAATCAAAAAAATATTTTAGATAAAGAGTTAGATAGAAACACATACCTAATTGGAGCTAAAAATAGCATGGAAAAAACAAAAAGTAAATGTGTATCTTGGAAGTGGACATGGATAAAATATGATAGATGATTGTTACCCAATTTTGAACTAGATCTAAAATGAAGATGTTGAGTTGGCCATGCTTATAAATTTTGAATTGTGAAAAAAAAAAAATTGAATACTAGAGTCGTGGCATTGATCCTTGCATCAAGAGATTTGATCTTTTCCAACAAGTTTGATTTTTTTTTTTTGCAAAATGGTCCTATGATTTTCAAAAAAGTGTACCTACAATAAACGTATGCCTTATAAGTGTATCCACAATTGAAAACTTGGTCATGTTGAGGAAACCATTGGAACTTGTTATGCATGGTGTAGGAGGACCACTCCTCACCTCTCGATTTATTTAAGCCTCATCAATTGATTTAACAATTTTGACAAATTTGGAGGATAACAAGCAGCAAATGCAATTGATAACATGACGCTAGGTAATTGAGAGTTGAAAATTGATGCAACAAAATGCAATACAATAGCTGTCAAAGTGATCCAGTGCAAAGACTAAGGTTTGTTATTTGTTGATGCAACTAATTTAAATGACTAAGCAATGACTATTGGCTCATCCCTTATGATGGATAGATGTGCAGTCATCCCAATGATAGGTTTTCTAAGGATTAATGATTGGTTGATTGATCTAGCGATGGCGACTTTTCATACTTGTTATAAGTGCATAATTTGAAAGTTGGGGCATAGAAAAATGATGAATAACTAATTGAAAGTGGGTCAGATTGAGCTTAAGATTAAATTTTAATTTGAATAAAGTGGGCTAATCCTGGATTTTCAAAATGAATCTAGGTTAAAACTACACCAATAGATTTGACCCTATCAAAAGAACTAATAATTTAAGATCTAGCTATTGTATAAGTGTGGGTTGAGCTTTTGTTTCTAAACACCAACTTAAGTTTGAGGTCAATAAAAGCATCAAATCAATCAAAAATATATGCTAAAGCAAAGTACTAAAGACACCCACACAAAAAAGTGTAAAACTAAAGATAAAATGCATTTTCACCCTTATAAATAATCCTTTTAATGTTCTTGCATAACTATATTAAAGCAATGTCATGCTCCCAAATCCTTATTATTGGCTCAAGCACTTGGGTAGAATGATGGACAATAGTAGAAGCCACACCCTCCAGTACCACGGGGACGGGGGGAATAGACCTCATGACCTCTTGTCTACAACAGGATGCTTTAACCAATTGAGCTAGACCCCCCGCCCCTTTTTTTAAAACTATTTAAATAGCAAAAGATATCTTTATTTTATATTGTTTTCATTCAGATTTTCCTCTTGCAAGAGATAAATACACAATTCAAGTTGGCCAAAGATTCTCCTAGGTAATCAAAACTTCAGAATTTGCAGTTACCGCATATTGTTATACATCTTCTAGCATTGTGTTGTAATTTCTGTAGGTACTGAATTTTGTTTATATGTTCGTTGTCTCCCTGGTAAACCTCACTATTGCATTAACCATTTTCTTTTCCCACCGTATGATACGCTCTCTCATTGTATGCATTGGAGCTATATACTTTTCCATCAAACCCATTGAAAAGTTAATATCTAAAGTAAATTAAATACAGATATATAAGCATTGTGCTTGGGAACCAGACAACATAAAATACTGATAGCATCTGCAGCAGAAAAATTAATTACCTCCTAAAAATTCAACAAGATTGAATTCCCAAGATATAGCTGAACATACATAGCAACAAAACAAAATTATTAAACAGTGATAAGTTTGTGATATTGCTATCAGGATTCAACCGTGTAGTTTTACGAGTCAAACTTATTGACCCATGTTTCATGAGTAGTGGTTCACAAGAACCCATCTCTCATGATAGTGAATGGTCCACTTAGCACTCATTGCATCTAGGTGATGCTCACAGAGGTGAAGCACTGGGCCTTCTCGGGAGGTCACCCATCCCTTTGTGGTTAAGCGTGCTTGAGCTAGAGTAGTACCAGGATGGGTGACCCCAGTGCTTCACCTCTGTGAGCATCACCTAGATGCAATGAGTGCTAAGTGGACCATTCACTATCATGAGAGAGGGGTTCTTGTGAACCACTACTCATGAAACATGGGTCAATAAGTTTGACTCGTAAAACTACACGATTGAATCCTGATAGCAATATCACAATTTGACACACTCTGGAAAATACCTCCTACTTATCAAGTGATAAGTTTTTTCTCCATTGGATCATATGTAGAGACAAAAAGTCATAAAACAGCAATTGAATTTTTCTCGATCAGATAAATTTCAGCCCATATTAGTACATGATGCAGAATGGGACTGGATCCTCAGATCATCCTCAAATTAGTTGCAACACTATCCTCTTCAGACAATCTAAAACTGCATTGTATGAGTGAAGAAAAATCAACATTACAATTGAATATGCATTGAAGTGTAAAACATGCAGAGACGAAATTGCATGTAAAGAACCAATATGCTCCTAAATGCCAACAAGATCAGTGAATGCTGATAATTTTTCAAAATAAAACAAAACCATGGAATGTCAATTATATTCTTCTCAATTAGTCAAAATTTCAGCTCAGCTCAGTACGTTAATGTACAATGGAGCTCAAGAAAGATTGGCCTTTACTAATAATAAACAAGTTGCAACCATCCTATACTCACTTCCTCCATGAAGGGGAAAATTAAACCAGGAACTTGATTGCTTACTATAACAAACCCTGAGGCAGAAGAAGCAATGCATTAACATGTGCTTTGGGCTGTAGATGTCAAATGGCTGTAAACAAGCCAAAAACAGCAACGTCAATGATGCTGGACAGGAGATTGAGCTTTCACATTTGTCCATCATTGAAAGAATGTGTTGCAACAGAAAGAACCTTCAACAGTCAGAATACAGAGCATGATCTATACTGGACTGTATATAAGCCCATGTCACATGGCATTGAATGCTTGGTTTAAGTCCTTAGTACTTTAAACCAATACTACACCATTTGCATGGCTGTAAATATTTTTAGAGCCCTAGGTATTTTCATTTGTTCAACATAACTAGTAAGGTTAAGTGAACTCCTGGGTTGCAAGAATTGCATATTTACATACATGATCAGCCTGCAACAGGATAAGAAAGAAAGCTTCTGTTATTAGTTGGAAGCAAACATTTCACCAGGAAACCATGTTTCCTTCTAGTTTACTTCTTCATAATGGAATGGGGAAACCATATGCCTTGCACTGATCCCATAATCTTTGGCCATATGTCAGATTTTGTATAATATTTAATCATTTACATCTAGCTCTTCTTCTCGTTCCATTGATTGGATATCTTCCGACTCACTTCCTGTTTCTTCTATATCTGTTTCGTCAAACATATCATCATAAAACTGTTCTGAAGTTCCCTCTATTTCTTCAGAATCTTCTTCCTTGTCTATTTCTTTCTCAGATGGTACTATTGGATGATTGGTTATCCATGAAGGGCAGCCATCCTCCATTCTAGACATTTTCTTACTCCGGTAAGTTTTTGCAGTACTTCTAAGATGGTGTAGAGCATCTGAATCTCTCTGCACCTGGCACGAGCATTCAGGTAGTGGATGAGAGAGAAAAGACAGGGGTTTTGCATTCTGGGACGATTCCTTAAGGCCTTCTTCGTGAGTAGTCTTATTCAGATGCTCTTGAACAGAAACTAACCAGTTATGATTAGGCTTGTAGATGTGGTCTTGAATATCCTCCAGGAGTCTAACAAGAACTTTTCTGTGTAATCGGATAAGCTATGAAGTTGTATCAGAACATGTAAAAAAAAAAAAAAATTATACAAATATTTCAGTAGATAAACAAGATAACAAACTGCTACTAATACGTTGAATTCAGATAAATGAGAAAGGGAAACAATGAAGAAACTATAGAAACTTTTCATGGATTCAAATTTTATTCACCTGTCAGGGCGAAATGTTTTCAGTGAGGTTGATTCATAAACTCGATGTCCAATTACCAGACTCGCGAAGTTTGGCCGACCTTTCCCATCACGATCAAATCCAGGAAAGAAAGCATCCGCTTCAACACAGACAATATAATCTATTGCTTCCCAGAGCAACTTATGAGCTCGCATTCTTGAGTCCCGAATTTTTGGCCCAGGTTCTTTTTCAACCTCAGTTACCCGACCCCACCAACCTTCACCAGTATAGGGATCTTTTGACCTCTCTGCAGGTGGTGGAAGAGGCCTGGGTCGGGGACCAGCCCTGTTCCAAGCTATAAGCCTCATTTTTTGACTGTTTAGAGGTGGAGGAGGTGAAGATGAGGGAACCAAAGGATCCTCTGGTCCATAGATCATAGACATTTCACTTATCGTGGAGAGCGATGTCCTATCAACAACGTTACTAAACATTGCACGAAGAGGAACAAGCACCCGTTGTCCACCAAATATTTCTCCACCTGATATGTATATTATCGTGTCATGTGGGTACCCCATAGCTCGTAGAAGAATACCAACCTGCACAGAAAAGTTGAATTCAATACAGCTTGTGAAAAAAAATCCAGAAATAAAATGTATTCAAAGAGAATTAGGAAGAACGATTAACATACTAAGACACATGTTCTACTTGTTCCTCTATTTCAAACGTAAACTAGCCAAAGAACATGCTTCTTGGGCAAGCAATAAAGGTAATTTTTAGCACGTGAAACCTGTAGACAAAATCTGCTCCCGTACTTCGTTTCTTTTGGGAGAAATTGTTTCTTCGCTTGGCTAATCTTCAGCTTTTGGTCTAGCTACCCAGTCGTTACCTTTATCTGTAATGAGCTTTGATATTCGGTAAAAAAATTATACTTGGTTTCTTTCTATTACAGCCCAGTACTAAACACATCCGAAAAGTCAGTTGATAAGTGGCAAATATCACCTGGATCATCATCATTCTTCCCATCTGATGTTATGCTAGTTAATATGGATGAAGTCTCTATTGGTGACTACTAGATCAAGAGTATATGATGCTGGTGGCCTTTGATTCAGTAAGCCCTAAGCATTTGTCTCCAGTAAATTTCTTCTTTTTCAGTACAACCACGAGTTGTCGGATTAGATATTGCTCATTTTTTTCTATTTTATGCAAAAAAATTGTTTCTTTTCTTTGGAGCCAAAGAGAGGCCAATCTCCCCTGATTTTCTTTGAATCCTGGGAATGTCTTCAAATTTCATTTCCTTTCAATCTCTAAGCCTTTGCTCGATGTTCAAGGGTTTTCCTCAAAATATGTGTATCTCATTTCCCCTGATGCTATTGCTTTCATTTAATCATTTATAATTTTTTGATGGAATACAGGATGCTACGACCACATATTCTCTTCAAATGACCTTTTCCTGGTTAGCTTGGAAATATATGTTTACTTTCCATCTATATCCCCCAATGGTTTGAGAGAGTTTGGTCATGTACATGAACTGATAAGATCCAGTTGTGGCTAAGCCCGTCTTTGAATATTAGTAATTGACCTAGTTTTTCTGCCATGTAATGGTTTCCTTTTCTTCTATCACATAAAGTGTATTTGACATTGGGAGAACTCAGAATATCATATCCATCAAATCATAGTCTTCTACGAAAAACTTCTCACTGATTTTTTTGCTACCTTTTTTCTCAACTTTTCATTTTACAAGATTGAAATCTCTTCCCTGTTGATGTTTAAATGCAGCCACGTGAGTCTACTTCCAGATTCAAATAGAAGAATAAATTTAAATGTAGCCTATGGCTATTTAAATTTATATAATCGAATTAATTAAGGAGGCGCCTTAATCATGAATAAAATGTTAAAAGGTTATAATAAATAATTGTTATTATTTAATGTTTTGGGCCGACTTGTCTTGGAATTTGCGCCTCCTCAAGAAGACGTCTTTTCTCTTGAGGCCGACGTCTCTTCATGAAGGGGTGCGAATTGGATATATATGTGATATCCTTCATTGTGTTTAATCAATCAAGTTTGTTCAGCATTTGTTCAAGGAGAAGTTCGCACTATTGCAGCAGATCGAGTTTTTTTCATACAGCAGATTGATTCAAGGAGAAACATATTATTTGTATCTTTGCATCTCGGAGAGGTGCTGTTCATTGTATCTTTTAGGCATTGTGTTGTGCCTGAGTTGCAAGCAGATTTCTGCTCTTATCTTTGATTCAATATATAAGAGATATATTGGTTGGGTTTTTCTCCCTCGAGTTGGAGGGTTTTCCCAGGGTATTGGCTGTGTTCTTGTGTTGAATTTGAATTAATTTTTACATTATAATCTGATCATAAAAACTAACATGGTATCAGAGCGGGTTTGAAGAAAATCTTGATCAAATTGGTGTACTACAGCAATACTCTTTATTTTATTCCTCATCTTTGTTTTCCTCTATCTCTCCGTCAAGATGGTGAATGGTCTTAAGATTGAGGATAGGCTTGAGGGAACGTCAAATTTCACTTCGTGGAGATTCAGGATCATGCTCACCTTGGAAGAAAACGAGTTGGCAGAATTTGTGGAGAGCACAACTCCCGAACCTACGGATGAGGAAGAAAAGGCCCTATGGAAGAAGAAAGATACTAGGGCAAAGAAGATGTTAGTTGATTCCATTAAGGATCATATTGTTCCTATTGTCTCCAAGTTAAGGATTGCAAGAGAGATGTTCAAAACCTTGGAGGAGATGTACGAAATCAATAACTCAAGCCGGGCTCTTGCACTAAAGCAACAATTCCATCATTTTGAAGATGACAAAAGGAGAATCTGTTATTGCCTACTCCATGAGAATAATCGAGTTGAGAGATCAGCTCTCGTCTATTGGGCATGTTGTTGATAGCAAGGACTTGACCATGCTGGCTCTTAATGGTCTTCCTTCATCTCGGGAGTCTTACATTTAGGGAATCAGTGCAATACCGAAACTTCCCAAGTTTGATCGGTTGAGGGCAGACTGTATTCAAGAAGAATCTAGGTTGGTTACAAGAGGTATTGGGCAAAGCTCCGTTAATGAAGACATTCATGTTCTTGCCACTCAATCCAAGAAGAAAGGGAAAGATGGGAAGAAAGGTTATTTCAAGAGAAATAGAGATAAAGGAGTTGATGGTGGCCCCGCATTTAAGAAGAAGAGGGACCTCTACAAAGTCCAATGTTTTCGATGTGACAAGTATGGTCGCTTTGCAAAGGAATGTCCTACCAGGCCTAGGCAGCAGGCCGCCATTGCAAATGTCGATGAAGCCTCCATGCAGAAGGATACAAGTGAATACCTATTCTATTCAGCCTTGTCAAGCAATGTATCTACCGACACCGACACTTGGCTGATCGATAGTGGTGCCTCTCGCCACATCACCGGATTTAGGGAGCATCTATCTAATTTGGTGGAGAAAGATTCTAGCGAACAAGTCATTATTGGAGATGATGCTAGTTACTCTGTGAAAGGAGTCGGGACCTCATCTCTTCACTTCGATTCCGACACTTCCTTGCAATTGGATGATGTGCTATTTGTTCCAGGCATCAAGAGAAACCTTGTTTCCATCTCAGCCTTGGAAGACAATCGTTACCAAGTTGTTTTTTCAGAAAGGAAAGTTCTTATATGGGCTAATAACTCCAACATCAAGACTGCTCAAGTGATTGGAGTTAGACATGGGTGTCTCTAAAGGCTATGCACTCGTCCTATTCAGGCTCTAGTGCATGATTCTTCAACTTTGTGTGATCTTTGGCATTGAAGATTGGCTCACCTTCACTTTTGAGCTCTACCTATTATGGCCTTCCAAAATTCAACTTGAAGCATGAAGGAACCTACAAAGGCTGCGCTTTGGGTAAGAATATAAAAGGTCCTTTTCATAGTAGTGAAAGTAGATCCAAATGTATTTTAGATCTTTGTAATGTCCCCTTCTCAAGTCTGATCTTTTCAGTGACCGTTGGCCTATTCCGAAGACCCGTAGGCTAGTCGGAAGGTAAAATTAGGGTTTCCTATTTTGAAGGATGTTCTTGCTCGGAGTTGGTTGTTTCAGTAGCGGATTCTTTCTGGGTTTTCAGAGAGCTTCGCAACGGTATGTTCCTCTTGGCATTCTGAGCATCTTCAGGAATTTACTATTTTTAGTAAATTCTATTTCGGGCAGTGACCCTGTTGGTCTTAGCACAGTTGACTTTCCTCTTCAGCTGACTCAATTGGCTTATTCAGTTTCTAGCTTCGGAATGCAATTTCAGAGAGATAAGTTCATTTGACTCAAATAACATTATATTTTAATGTATTTTACCACCTTGGCCTAGTCTATTAACTTAATGTTATTTTAAAAGGTGGACTTGAAGGGTGGCGCCATCATTGAATTAATATTGCATTTATTAAGGTTGATTTAAGAGCCTTAAGTGGGACGCCATTTCCAAAGCTATGAATTTAATTAAAAAAAAAGTCAAATTGAAGAAAGGGACGCCATCTCTTGGGATTAGGGTTTGACTCTGGAATGAAGGTTAGGGTTTCGAGAAGGTCAACGGAAAATTATAAAAGGAAGCCTTTGGTTCTCATTTCAGCATCTTTTGTCTACAGTATTGTTACTCTGCCGGAATGGTATTGGATTGCTTCGAGGAATGAAGGCCTCCTAGCTCGGGCATTGCTTTTTGCTTGCAACACAGCAACTAGTGGTGAATTAGTTTAGTTTTGTGAGTTTCATTGGGATTTGTGCATTGTAATCAGCTTGTGGCTATTTAGTTTCTGATTTTGCATATTAGAAGTTTTCCAGATTTGCATTTTAGTTACAGCAGATTGTTATTTTAATTCATAACTCAAAAAATACAAAAAAGATTGTTCTGGGTATTGTTTATATCCCTCTGTCTGGGAAGGGCGAATCCTTGTCTTAAGTTTCAGATTTTTTAGTGATGCATGGAATTTGTAAAGTAAAATCGCCCCTCTTGCTGGGCCGTACTTTTCAGATCTGCATTGGGTTTCGTGCATTAAATAAATAGGATCTTTTGAGTGAGTCTCAGTGTTCTATTTTGGTCGCCATCATACTAGGACCATTATGCAATTTGTCTCATGAGATTTGATGAAGTTTTGAGCAAGTTGTGAGTAGATTTGTGAAGTACAGGGCTGCTGTTCGTGCACAAGGAATTCTAGACTGTCATAAAGCAGATTTTGAGGTTGGTCTGTTTAGTGCAATTTCAGATCTAAGCTTCATTCATTCAGTAAAGGAAACTCCTATATATTGTTGCAACTCTAGTTATCTGTTGATTCACAGTGAGGGCAAGTTATTAACTTATTATTGTAAACTGTCAGTAGTACTGACAGTAATGGTTATCTTGCTTATCATAATTTGTAATGCTCAGCTTTCCGTTCAGTAATTGCAATAGTATTTCCTTTACCTCCGCCCTATGGTAGCTCCTTCCCCACTCTGGGTTAGAAAGCACATTCTGGGTGTTGAGTACTTCCAGCATCTCAGTTATTTCTTTCAAGTATTGTAATTTCTTACACTTCGCCATATGGTCGCCTCAACTCCATACTGGATTGGGTAGCACATACTTGGTGTCGAGTTCCCTTTCAGTACTTAGTGTAGAAGACCCTTTGACCATATGCTCGCCATCATCGGCGCCATTCTTGGTTAGAGTTCTTGCATAAGCATTTTGATTAAGATCCTCTGACCAATGCTCACACCTTGCCCACATCGAGATCCTGGTGTACATTCTGGTTAGAGTTGCTTCAACAACGTTTTGGTATAGCTACTAACCATAACGGGTACTTTGGTTTGTAATTTGTAATTGGAAAAAACAAAAAATTTGGCTCGGAATATTTCAGTGGTATCAGAGCCAAGATCTTGCCATCCTGTGAACAAACTGTCTATGAGTGACAGAGAAAAGAGGTACATTGCAAGGGAAGACAAGAAGGTTGGAAAACAGTTCCAGCCCTATCAGGCTCCAGAAGGTCAGACAGCTTCAGAGGTTTTGAGGGCTCATTGGGATTCTTCTCAGGAAACAGACATGGCAGAAGGTGAGAGATTAGTTGGGGGTAACGAGAGGGTTACCAGCAATAGAGATGATAGTGGAAAGGGAAGAGAGAGATCCATAAGTCCGGGACAGAGATTTGAAAGGAAAATGGATGCCTTAATGGATATGGTATCGCTCATGATGGGGAAAGTGGGCCAGAACACCATTCCACAAAGCAACCTAGGACATAGAGGAGGACACAGTGCCTCCAACCAGCATGATGGTCATGCAGCTCAACCTTTTTCAAACAACACTTACATCTCAGCCAGGCCATTCAAACCCACCTTCTTGGCACCTGTAAACACTCAGCCAGATCCTGAAGAAAATGCTTCATTCGTGGAGCAGTTGAGGCTTGGTCGTGCGGAGTATGATTCTCTCCCTAACGACATCAAGATGGATATGTCCTATAATGACTTTATGGATCATAAAAGAAAGAATAAAGGACAAGGGAGACATTATGAGCAAAGAAGAACACCAGTGCAAGGGGACTTGTATCAAGCTGTCAACAAGGTTATACTTCCACACTATGACGGGAGTGATAACAGTTCAGCCCGAGCTTGGATACAGAAGCTGGATAACTATCTAGCTCTCAGACCCATGGCAGAAGAAGAGGCGATCAAGTTTGCTACGTTACACCTTGATGGGGTGGCGCACGAGTGGTGGTACCATGGCCTAGTTACCTTGGGTCATCGGTCTATCACAACTTATGATGAGTTCACCAATAGGCTCATCGAGAGATTTGAGAAAAAGGATCCTGAAATTCATTTCAGAGAATTGGTGTAGTTGAGGCAGTATGGCACAGTTGATGCCTACATAGCGGAGTTCCAGAGACTCTCAGTCATGGTCACTGGAATCACGGAGAGGCGATTGGTGATCCTTTTCAGTGAAGGATTGATGGAACCACTCAAGGGATGGATTAAAGCTTTTGATCCACCCTCCCTACAGGAGACCATGAAGAAGGCAAGAAACATGGAGTGGGCTGCTCCTAAGGCAAAGTTTCAATCCAATCCCCCCTTTCACAAAGGGGCTAAAGGAAAAAGACCTCATCAAAGACCTTCTTCGAGACCTCAGCACAAGGAGTTCAAACAGCATAATCCTCATGTCACAAGATTGGATCCAGAGACAGTGAACGAACTCAGAAGAAAGGGGTTATGTTTCCGGTGTAGGGAAAAATGGTCTCAAGATCATGTTTGTCCAAAGGGAGTTAAATTTAATCAGATTGAGTATTGTTCAGCTAGTGAAAGTGATTCTGATTTTTCAGACCAGCAATCTGATTTTGAAGATAGTGAAATGGAAAGAGTTCCAGAAGAGTCTGAAGATGAAAAAGAAAGTGGAGTTATTTTGGCTCAACTTTCGAGCTTTCAAAGAAACGAATCCTTCAAGGTTCGAGGGATGATTAAGGGGTAGCGAATAGTTGTTTTGATTGACACCGGAGCAACACATAACTTCATTGATGAAGTTGTGGTGGCAAAGAAGGGGCTGCAAATAGAAGAGTTTGAAGGCTTCAAGGTCATGGTTGCTAATGGATTCCACATCTCATGCACCAAGAAGGTCTCAAACATGACTATGCAATTGGGAAACTATGAAGTCAAGGACGACTTCTATGTGGTTAACATTGGAGATACGGATGTCGTTTTAGGCATTCAATGGCTGCGTTCACTGGGAGAGATCTCCTTAAATCTGCAAACTATGGAGCTTAAGTTTCAATCCGATGGGAAGAGAGTAGTACTAAGAGGAATGTCCAATGGGGGTCCTCGGGTTGTGTCATTCAAGAGAATGGCAAGGCTGGTTCGTCATGATCAAGTTGAGTGGGCTGCAGAATGTATGATCCTTCCTGCTAGTCCGGTTGACACTAAGAGAGACTATCCTCCTGATGTGTAGTCTTTACTCACAAAGAAGAGCAAGGTATTTGCTGATTTACCTCCTGGACCACCACCTGAACGGGGTTCGGAGCATATCATAGAGCTCAAGGAAGGAGCTAAACTAGTTATTACAACTCCATATCGGTACCCTAAGAAGCAGAAGGATGATATTGAGAAAAATATTCAGGAACTCTTGGAGATGGGTTTCATTCGCCCAAGCAAGAGCCCCTTTGCTTCAGCAGTGGTTCTTGTGAAGAAGAAGGATGGTACCATGCGCATGTGTGTGGACTATCGTGCTTTGAATCAAAGCACCATCAAAAACCGATACCCCATTCCACGAATAGATGAGCTCATTGATGAGCTACATGGAGCCAAGTTCTTTTCGAAGATCGATTTGAGATCGGGCTACCACCAGATTAGAATGAGGGGATCTGATGTTGAGAAGACAGTTTTCAGATGCCACTATGGCCACATTGAGTTTTTAGTCATGCCATTTGGGTTGACTAATGCTCCTGCTACCTTCCAGTCATGTATGAACCGAGTTTTTCAGAAGCAGTTGAGAAGGTTTGTGTTAATATTCTTCGATGACATTTTGATTTTTAGTAAGACCTGGGAGGATCATCTCAAGCACTTGGAGGAAGTGCTTAGCATCCTGGAATCGGAGAGCTTGTTCGCAAAAGCATCCAATGTGAATTTGGAATGGAGGAGTTACTGTACCTTGGCCACATAATCGGTGTTGAGGGAGTGAAGGTGGATCCTGAAAAGATCAAGGCAGTAGTTGATTGGCCACCCCCTGAAAACTTGACTCTATTGAAAGGTTTTTTGGGTCTTTGTGGATTTTATCGGAGGTTTGTAAAAGGTTACTCACAGAATGCTGCTCCTCTTACTGATCTCACCAAAAAGGGAGCTTTTTGTTGGTCAGAAAAGGCTCAAACTATTTTTGACAAGTTTAAGAGGATCATGAGTTCTTGTCCGGTTCTGGCTATCCCGGATTTTTCCAAGCCTTTCGAGCTACAATGTGATGCATCCGGTGAAGGAGTTGGGGCTGTCTTAATGCAAGACAAACATCCTATTGTGTTTGAGAGCAGAAAACTGAGGGGTGTTGAAAGAACATACTCTATCTATGACAAGGAAATGCTTGCCATTATGCATGCATTAGCCAAGTTCAAGCAGTACTTGGTGGGAAACAAGTTCCTGGTCAAGACTGATCACATTAGCCTCAAACACTTCATGCATCAGAAGGATCTGAACGAGAGGCAACAAAAGTGGGTGAGTAAGCTTCAAGCTTACGACTTTGACATTGAGTATGTCAAAGGAAAAAATAATGTTGTTGTTGATGCTCTGTCAAGGAGACCCCATTTAAGCTCATTGTGTGAGCTTACTGCGGATTGGAAGGACATGTTGCTTGCTGATTATGCCAAAAATTAGTTTGCAACCAGCATTATTGAAAGTACTTTTCATGATGAAAGGTACAAGGTGATTGAGGGGTTGATACACTATAAGGGGAGAATCTTTCTGGTGGCTGATTCTAAGCTCAAGAAGAAGATTTTATTGACATTTCATGACATTCTGCTTGCTGGTCACCAAGGATTCTTTAAGACATATAGGCAGATCCGAGAAAGATTTTCTTGGAAAGGATTGAAAGGAGAAGTTCAACGCTACATTCAAGAGTGTCCAGTTTGTCAAGTGAACAAGAATGAGCATACACTACCAGCTGGTTTGCTGCAACCACTCCCTATTCCCAATCAAAAATGGGAAAGCATCTCGATGGATTTCATCACAGGGTTGCCCAAGGCCCAAGGGAAGGATTGTATCTATGTGGTAGTGGATAGACTAACGAAATTTGCTTACTTCTTCGCCATTACCAGCTCATTTTCAGCAGCCCAAGTTGCAGATCTATTTTTTCATGAGGTGTTTAGGCTGCATGGGTTGCCAAAGAACATTGTGAGTGATAGGGACAGCAAGTTCCTAAGCACTTTTTGGCAAGAGGTCTTCAGAATGAATGGTACTGTGCTCACTCCAAGCACTAGTTATCACCCCCAAACAGATGGACAAACTGAAATAGTGAACAAGTGGTTGGAAGGCTACTTACGAAACTATGTGTCGAAGCAGCAAAGAGCATGGGTGAAATGGCTGCACATAGGCGAGTACTGTTATAATTCTTCCTTTCATATGTCAATTAAGATGTCTCCTTTCTTGGCTCTTTATGGGTATGAAGCACCTAGCTTTGCCGATTTGGTGTTTGGTGATAGCAAAGCACCTCAAGCCAAGGACTGGTTGCAGCAGAGTCAAGACATCATGAAATCATTGAAGAATAATCTTCAGATGGCACAGAACCAGCAAAAGATGTATGCTGATCAGAGGCGTATTGAGCGTTCTTTTGAGGTTGGGGATATGGTCTATCTCCGACTACAACCGTACAGACAGTCTACTCTCAAGAAGAGTGGAGCTAAGAAGCTCAAACCTCACTTCTACGGGCCGTTCAAGGTTATCAGAAAGGTTGGAGCAGTAGCTTATGAATTGGAGCTACCTTCTGATAGCAAAGTACACAATGTCTTCCACATGTCACGCCTCAAGAAGGCACTTGGACACAATGTGATTGCCTCCTCACAGTTGCCACCTTTGGATGAAGAAGGACAGTTGGTTTTGATTCCAGAGGAGATTCTTGAATTCAGAGAGCGTTCTTTGAGAAGAAGAACAATCTAAGAATACTTGGTGAAGTGGAAGAACCTGCCTATGGAGGATGCGACTTGGGAAAATGATGAGATTCTGCAACATCCTGGTTTGCGATTGTTTGAGGACAAGCAATCTTGGGGAGGGCGAACTGTAATGTCCCCTTCTCAAGTCTGATCTTTTCAGTGACCGTTGGCCTATTCCGGAGACCCGTAGGCTAGTCGGAAGGTAAAATTAGGGTTTCCTATTTTGAAGGATGTTCTTGCTCGGAGTTGGTTGTTTCAGTAGCGGATTCTTTCTAGGTTTTCAGAGAGCTTCGCAACAGTATGTTCATCTTGGCATTCTGAGCATCTTCAGGAATTTACTATTTTTAGTAAATTCTATTTCGAGCAGTGAACTTGTTGGTCTTAGCACAGTTGACTTTCCTCTTCAGCTGACTCAATTGGCTTATTTAGTTTCTAGCTTCGGAATGCAGTTTCAGAGAGATAAGTTCATTTGACTCAAAT
This sequence comes from Sequoiadendron giganteum, assembly GCA_007115665.2. Taxonomy (NCBI): domain Eukaryota; kingdom Viridiplantae; phylum Streptophyta; class Pinopsida; order Cupressales; family Cupressaceae; genus Sequoiadendron; species Sequoiadendron giganteum. The sequence goes on along the minus strand of CM021102.1, from coordinate 137,972,919 downwards.
AACATTATATTTTAATGTTATTTTACCACCTTGGCCTAGTCTATTAACTTAATGTTATTTTAAAAGGTGGACTTGAAGGGTGGCGCCATCATTGAATTAATATTGCATTTATTAAGGTTGATTTAAGAGCCTTAAGTGGGATGCCATTTCCAAAGCTATGAATTTAATTAAAAAAAAAGTCAAATTGAAGAAAGGGACACCATCTCTTGGGATTAGGGTTTGACTCTGGAATGAAGGTTAGGGTTTCGAGAAGGTCAACGGAAAATTATAGAAGGAAGCCTTTGGTTCTCATTTCAGCATCTTTTGTCTACAGTATTGTTACTCTGCCGGAATGGTATTGGATTGCTTCGAGGAATGAAGGCCTCCTAGCTCGGGCATTGCTTCTTGCTTGCAACACAGCAACTAGTGGTGAATTAGTTTAGTTTTGTGAGTTTCATTGGGATTTGTGCATTGTAATCAGCTTGTGGCTATTTAGTTTCTGATTTTGCATATTAGAGGTTTTCCAGATTTGCATTTTAGTTACAGCAGATTGTTATTTTAATTCATAACTCAAAAAATACAAAAAAGATTGTTCTGGGTATTGTTTATATCCCTCTGTCTGGGAAGGGCGAATCCTTGTCTTAAGTTTCAGATTTTTTAGTGATGCATGGAATTTTTAAAGTAAAATCGCCCCTCTTGCTGGGCCGTACTTTTCAGATCTGCATTGGGTTTCGTGCATTAAATAAATAGGATCTTTTGAGTGAGTCTCAGTGTTCTATTTTGGTCGCCATCATACTAGGACCATTATGCAATTTGTCTCATAAGATTTGATGAAGTTTTGAGCAAGTTGTGAGTAGATTTGTGAAGTATAGGGCTGTTGTTCGTGCACAAGGAATTCTGGACTGTCATAAAGCAGATTTTGAGGTTGGTCTGTTTAGTGCAATTTCAGATCTAAGCTTCATTCATTCAGTAAAGGAAACTCCTATATATTGTTGCAACTCTAGTTATCTGTTGATTCACAGTGAGGGCAAGTTATTAACTTATTATTGTAAACTGGCAGTAGTACTGACAGTAATGGTTATCTTGCTTATCATAATTTGTAATGCTCAGCTTTCCGTTTAGTAATTGCAATAGTATTTCCTTTACCTCCGCCCTATGGTAGCTCCTTTCCCACTCTAGGTTAGAAAGCACATTCTGGGTGTTGAGTACTTCCAGCATCTCAGTTATTTCTTTCAAGCATTGTAATTTCTTACACTCCGCCATATGGTCGCCTCAACTCCATACTGGATTGGGTAGCACATACTTGGTGTCGAGTTCCCTTTCAATACTTAGTGTAGAAAACCCTCTGACCATATGCTCACCATCATCGGTGCCATTCTTGGTTAGAGTTCTTGCATAAGCATTTTGATTAAGATCCTCTGACCAATGCTCACACCTTGCCCACATCGGGATCCTGGTGTACGTTCTGGTTAGAGTTGCTTCAACAACGTATTGGTTTAGCTGGTAACCATAACGGGTGCTTTGGTTTGTAATTTGTAATTGGAAAAAACAAAAAAATTTGGCTCGGAATATTTCAATCTTATTCATTCTGATTTATGTGGTCCAATGTCTATTGCTTCTTCGAGTGGTTTCTTGTATTAAATTATCTTTGTTGATGACTACTCTAGAAAGACTTGGATTTATTTCTTGAAATCTAAAGAATCTGAGGAGATATTAGAGAGATTCAAAGAATTCAAAGCTCAAGTGGTACATTGAGCAACCTGATGGATTTGAGGTACATGGGAAGGAGTCTCATGTTTGCAAGCTGAAGAAGGCCTTGTATGGTCTTAAGCAAGCTTGTAACAACCCCCAAACCGGGTAAACAAAAATTTTCTACTTTCACTAATAAGATACGAGGAAAAACATTTACAATGATAAAGTAAATAAACTTTTCTTTTCATTCTAATACAACATTTCATCATAAGGAAATAATTGACACAATACATCATTGTTCTCTTCACCAAGTAAATAGCAGAGTACGCATTTCATAATTACTTTTCTTTCAAATAAATAACAAAGTAAGAATCTTACAAGTTTCAATCATAGCTCGGAAGCTTTTGAGCAAATAGGAATAAGACTGTCCAGGTTCTTCCCTTTCAAACCTTGGTTCATCAGAAGTCTACTGTGGAGGAGAAACATCACTCAGGTGCTTTTTCCGCCAACCATGGACTTATAATGCGGTCCCCCGCACGTTTACTGTTAAGTAGACGGCCCTCCCTTCTACGAAGAGATTGATTGGGTAATCGGTTCTATATGACCAACTGAGCATAGTGTGTAATCCTACATAACTAAATCCTTGTGCCCTCACAATCTCAATTTAGCATGTAACCTAGACTACGGTGAATTGACAGTGTAATCGTCTCACAATCTAAGTGGACGTTAGGTATACTACACTACTTTGGCCAAAGCATTTCAGTAGTATTTAAATTGACAGTCATCTATCACTTGCACTAAGTCAAGTTCAATTTGACTTAAGGCTGTCTTATCCTACGCGTAGGTTGAGTCCTTTCCGTGGGCAGTCAATCACCCTAGACTTCCTACATCATCTACTTAATTAGGAATTGGAATTCAGTCAACAAGGGTCCCTCGGGTAACTCCTAACATGGAAATCTTTATCCATGGAGTACATAGCTTTTCCTAGTTAACCTATTAACTTTAAAGCTTTAAACTACCTTGGTACTGATTCCACCCTTGACCTAGTATTTAATAACTAGTTCCTCTTTTCCTTTATATAAGGAATTCAAGCAGTATTCAAGTAAATTCATTTCAAGCATTCCCTTTATAATATGGACTTTCTATTCTTCCATAATAAGCTATAAACGAGTTTTCCTTATAAACAAGTCTATCCCAAGAATTTAGCTATTCTAATGAAATCAAGCTATTTTCATAAAAACAAGCTTTCCCAAGTATTTCCTAATAACAAGTTATCCTTTTCACAAATCAGCAATCCTTTCACCTTTCACAAACTAGCTTTTTCTAAGTTATTTCGTAATAACAAGCTATCTTATTCCAACAGAACTTCTTCTAGTGCTTTTCTATTTTACTATCCTTTTTCAAAGCAACATTCTAATGAAATCCATTAACATACAAAATTAATCTAAAACATTTCACATGCCTGTTTCCTTGCTGTAGATGATTCCAGTCTGCAGCTACTTCTCCTCCTTCCTCAGTGTCACTCCTCTCAAACAAATGCTTATTCAAATGCTTATTCAGCAATGACAGAATATGGCTCTAAACCTATGCAATACAGTAATGATAGAATATGATTATCTTATAAATGCTTCAACAGCAATAAAAGATTGCTCACAAAATGCTTCTATAGAATTGTCAAAATATGGCTCTCAACAAAATGAAAATTCGGAATTTGCAAGTTCAGTTTGATGAATGAACTGGGCGGCTATTTATAGAGCCCTCAACCCAACAATTTCCACTCTTGCAGGCATGTAAGATGACAAAACTACACTTTGAATATTTCAAAATGAAATGTGGCGAATTTCCATACTTACTCATAGCTTTAAGAGGTGAATCGAGTTCCAGCAGTTCAAAGAATAATTCAAACTTTCATTTGATAAAAAGGAGGGTTGACACCTACAGGCGTCTCCCAAAAATGGCGCAATTTATGAACAATGGCGGGTTAATCTCAAAAGAAAACGTCAAAGCAATAAACGCAACCATCTGGCCTCATTCCACCCACGCATTTCCAGAATGGTGGCATTTTGCAAATCGCGACCTGGTCTACTAGCGTGAGGAGCTGCGCAGTTTTTCCTCCTTCCAAACTCTCATTCCATCTCAGCATTTGCAGTTTGCGCCATTCTCTACAGTTCACGTTTTTCCAGTATGAAGGAAATCCTCGATTTTTACCTTGTCAAGGTTTTAAAATGTATTTGCTTAAACCTTTCAAAAGTCTCAAATGTTTATCATTTAAATTCTCATGATATTTCCAACGTATTTTCCCAATAGACTATGGAAGTCAAAAATACTTTCTTTACTTATGGTAAATGTATTTATTTGCCAAATGACTATACAAGTCAATTTTAATTATTTCCAAGGCAATGTTTAATTAAAATATAAATTAAAATGTTATATATATATTTTGCATTATATTAAATATAACCTATTATAGTTTTATTTACCTTATTTAAATATATGTATATATCTATATAATATTTAAATATTACTATAGATATATCTATATATTTTATTATAGGTAAAACTATAATAACATTTATATTAAATATACATTCAATATTTACATTTAAATATATCTATACATATTTGTATTTAATTATCCAAATACATGTATTACAGGCCAGTCAACGTACCCCTAATACACGTGTTTGTACAAACATGTATATATACGTTTAACTGTAAATTTCAGGCATCAATATAACTTATCAGTTCACATTTCACATTCAAGGCTTCACAGAACAGTAAGTCAGTCAACAAGCAACACCACTCGTAAAGCACAAAGAAGTAATCCAAAACTCCTAAGCCTAAGGATGACTTATTAAGACCACTCAAACTAACTTAGTTCCCAAAACCCTTAGTGAAGTGTGTGTATGCTCATATGATCAACTTTACCGGTTAGCCGACCAAGTTCCTCTCCCGAGTGATGTTTCCCCCCACCTGGAGGAATAGTTATTGTTCCTGCATCCATTGGCACAAAACCACGGCAGTTACTTGCTCATAACATTTGAGCAGTATATATAAATCAAATATAAAACAAGACTAATTATTCTCCTCTATGCATTGTTTTATCCAAGAATAACATCAATCAAGAATACAGAATGAGCCAATCATAACATGTAAAAAGATTCTCAAATTGATAACAAGGTTCAACACATTTTATTCATTCAAAACCTTCCTTACAATCAACATGCTCTAAGCATTACTAAAATAGTAACTATACAAATTCCGGGGTGTAACAAAGCTCCTCGTGCTTGGTACGAAAGGATTGATCGTTACCTGTTAAGCTTGGGTTTCTCAAAGAATGATGCAGATTCAAACCTCTACTTTAAGGTAATTAATGGTGAAGCATTGATTTTGGTTTTGTATGTTGATGATCTGATTATCACTAGAGAAGAACACCTCATTCTCAAATGTAAGAAGGAGCTAGCTTCTGAGTTTGAAATGAAGAATCTTGGTCTCATGCATTACTTTATTGGCTTAGAAGTGTGGCAAAATCCAGATGAGATGATTCTAAGTCAAGGGAAGTATACCATTGACATTCTGAAGAGGTTTGGTATGATTGATTGCAAACCTATGTCTACACCTATGGAGACCAACTTACATAAGTTGAAAGAGGCTGCAGCTAGCTCAAATCTGGTGGATCCCACAATGTACAGGCAGTTGATTGGTTCATTGATGTATCTAGTTAACACTAGACCGGATATCTGCTATGCAGTGAGTGCACTTAGTCAATTCATGTGTGAACCAAGACAAATACATCTTGTTGCAGCAAAACATATCCTGAGATACTTGTGTGGCACAGTTGGATATGGGTTGAGATATTCTTCAGGTGTGGATTTGAAGCTGCATGGTTTTACTAATTCTAATTGGGCAAGGTGTGTTACTGATCGGAAGAGTACCCCTGGTTGTTGCTTCAATTTGGGATCTGCTATGATATCCTGGTGCAGCAGGAAGCAGTCTTCAATGGCATTGAGTACAGCAGAGGCCAAGTACATTGCAGCTTGTGTGGAAACTCATGAAGCAGTGTAGCTTCGAAAGCTCCTTGCAGGATTGTTTGGATAATCAATGGAGCCTACTATCATTCATTGTGATAATCAGAGTTGTGTGAAGCTTTCTGTCAATCCTGTGTTTCATGACAGAACTAGACATTTTGAGATCAAATACCATTATATCAGAAATATGGTATTGAGGAAGGCAATCCGGTTGAGATATATCAGCATTGATGAGCAGATGGCAGACATTCTCACCAAGCCTCTCTCCAGGATAAAGTTTGTGTACTTTCGAGATAAGCTTGGTATGCTGGAGAATCAAGCCCTAGCTGAGAAGGAGTCTCAATATCAATGATCTTCTGTTAATGCATTTCGCTATTGAGAGAGATTTGAGATGCAAGCCCTTGATAAGGCATTTCTCTTTGAGATTTGAGGTAAAAGCCCTTGTTTCCACCCTCTAGGAGAGCCATGGTGGATGTCATGTGTGTGACTCCATGACAACATCACGTGAGGGAGTCTGTGATGATTTACTTGTACTTGTGTTTCACCCTTTGGGAGAGCCATGGTGAACGTCACGGTGAGGTGACAACATCACATTGAGTGATGAGCACTTGTACTTACCATCTATGGAGGTAGCCATGATGGTTGATATCACGATGAGGTGATATGCTTTCACGATGAGGTGATAAGCTCTTTTCTCACATGGATGTAGCCATGTTGATTGACATCACTATGAAGTGATATGTCTTACACAGGTGGAAGTATTCCTCCCTAGCTGAGAGGGAGTGTCGATGTTTAAATGCAGCCACGTGATGCTACTTCTAGATTCAAATAGAAGAATAAATTTAAATGTAGCCTATGGCTATTTAAATTTATATAATCGAATTAATTAAGGAGGCGCCTTAATCATGAATAAAAGATTAAAAGGTTATAATAAATAATTGTTATTATTTAATGTTTTGGGCCGACTTGTCTTGGAATTCGCACCTCCTCAAGAAGACATGTTTTCTCTTGAGGCCAACGTCTCTTCATGAAGGGGTGCAAATTGGATATGTATATGATATCCTTCATTGTGTTTAATCAATCAAGTTCGTTCAACATTTGTTCAAGGAGAAGTTCGCAGTATTGCAGCAGATCGAGTTTTTTTCATACAACAAATTGATTCAAGGAGAAACATTATTTGTATCTTTGTGTAAGAACTTGACTAACCCCACTGCCGGTGTTTGCTCTAGTTTATTTTTTTTTTGCAATTTTTTATAAACTTTGCCAGGCAAGACAAACTTCAATGAAATAACATGAGTTTTAAGCAAAATAAACTTTTGAGAAGCTACAATAGACTTTATTGATAATAGAGTGTTTACAAAGCAAAACCCACATTAAAGCATAACCAAAAAGGTAGTTTTGAAGCTTTTATAAAATTCTGGAAATTATTGCAAAAACCTGGTAATTACTTGCAGCATTCATGAAATGTACGACCAGCTAGAATAAACTACTTCTCCTCCTATAAATTGATTGCAGATGCCTTAGAACCCCTAGCTGCCCACTTCAGAAGAGATTTCAGGCTCAAAGAGGAGGAACTTAGCTTCAAAAACACTGTAGCGGGTACTGTTCATGCGGGTACTGTAGCAGCTGCTGAAAGCTTGCAATCTGCTCTTTAATGGCTGCCAATGATGAAACTTTGGATCTGCACCTGATAGTCCTTCAATAATCTTCAAACCCTAGATAAAATCTTCACCTTTAAGCACAAATAGAACTTCTAGATGAAGTCCTCCTGTATGCCAAATCCAGTAGATATTTCACTACTTCAAAAGGCTGCAACACTGAAGAGTGATCGTTCTCCAATGGCTAATTGATTCAGAAACCCTTGGCTTCCTCTCTCAGACAAAACCTCATCAAAACCAATGCTCAATCCCCATGAATCCAAAATAACCCTAAGTGAAATATATAATCTCTCTTGAAAAGTTCGAACTTCTTCAAAAAGGAATTTAATAACATTAAAATGTTATTTATTTGCATTCTTTTAATATTTCACTCAAAACTTAGGAATTGACCATTAATAATTAATTCATTAATTTGGCCCCCTTTTAATGACGTTTTGACCCTCAAGTTATAACTTAAAGTTATAACATAATATTATTATCTTTTTAAATAATTAATGTTTATTTAAGCCAAATAAACATTAATATCTCCATGAATTCTCATTATCTCTAAGTGCCATCTGAACTAGGAGCTAAGCTGATGGAGCTACATACGACCACACACCTTACTAAAAATAGTAAGAGTCCCCCTCAATGTAATTTTGACTTACTATAAATAGTAAGTAATGTATACGGAGCCCTGTGAACACCAAATGAAAGCCAAAGCTGAATGCCACTGAACACTGGAGATGATACAAACCTCAAGAGACCCTCTAACCATTCTCATTAGCCTACGAGGGTCAGAATTATAGGCTAATCTCCTCTGACAATTGATGTCAACTAGAAGGGGACATTACACTTTGCATCTAGGAGAGGTGTTGTTCATTGTATCTTTTAGGCATTGTGTTGTGCCTGAGTTGTAAGCAGATTTCTGCTCTTATCTTTGATTCAATATATAAGAGATATATTGGCTGGGTTTTTCTCCCTCAAGTTGGAGGGTTTTCCTAGGGTATTGGTTGTGTTCTTGTGTTGAATTTGAATTAATTTTTACATTCTAATATGATCATAAAAACTAACATTCCCAAAATTAATAACTCATTTCAATAGGTGGCTAACCATTTTTCCAAATCTGATAATCTTTTGTGTTGTAATGATCCAACTGGGGGAATATAGATAGATGATATATAATATTGATTTTGTGTGATGTCCCCATCCTAGTCAGCGCAGCTGGATATGTGGTTAGCCTATCATCCTGGTCCTCGTAGGCTGACAGATATGTGTAGAGGATCACTTGAAGCAGTTACCCGGTATTCTGGAGCTTCATTCTTTCAGTTGATTCAGGTTGGGCCTTTGCAGAGTCGTTCGGAGAGGTTTTTCAGATACTTACTATTTTTAGTAAGTCAGGCAAGCGGAAGCTGCTATTTTTGGCAGGGCACCTAGTTCAGCGGGTCAGCTCAGATTCGACCCAGTGCATCAGTTTGTTGGTCAGATGGAAAAATAACGAAGTATTTAATGATTTATTAAATAATTAATATTTTGACTTTATATTATAAAGTCACTTTATTAATGTATTTAAATATTATGATAATGGCGTATTATAAAGTATTTTAATACTTTATAATAAAGTGGCATAATTAATATAATGAATAAGTATTTATTCATTAATGGTGGGGGCGCCATTTATTAAAGATTTTTCCTAAGTCCAAACAGGCAAATTTAATCATTTATTTAAATGATTATTAAAAAGAGGGTTTGGTCGAATTTCTCAAGAGGGGGTATATATTGACTGCCAAGACAAATCGAACTCTTATGTTATGATTATTCAATTTGTCTTATTTTGCTCTGAGCATTGGAGTTTGCAAAACCTAGGGTTTCAGCAGACAAAAGATTTTGGAGAACGTTCCCTCTTCAAGATCTGGCATACTGAGACTGTGAAATACCAGTTGAAGATTGTCGTACTTGGTGACTTCATACAGAGGTTGCAATTGAGCTTACAGGATCGATTCAGGAAGGATTTATCAGAGTTTATTCATCTGTTGACTGGGGTGACTTATCAGAGATTATTCTACAGAGAGCTGGCACTTTATTTATTGAGGCCGTACTTTATTTGCTGCTGCTGCTGGGTCGTACTTTTCTATACCAGCAAGCCGTACATTCCTTCACAGGAGATCACGCCATCATTTCTTAGCTTCTGTGCATTGAGCTTGGTGCGCCTAGGGTATCTGGAGCTCCAGCATCGATTTCAAGTCCTGAGGATTGTTTCTCTTCTTTGGCCGTACTATTCTTCATTGTTTTCTGGCGCCTACAAGCCTACAGGTTCTTTTCAAATAAAAATATTGTTTTACCTCTGTGTGATCAATTTTCTTTATCTTTGTATTCTGGAAGTTAGTACATGTATGCGCCTTCATCTGGAGATCAATATTTATGCATATCTATTATCCATTTATTTATTATGAATTTTTAAAGCATTTCCTTGCAAAATCGCAAATCCTTGTTTGCTGCAAAAAACCCAAAAAAAACATCATAAAATTCAGAAAACCAAAACAAAATACAGTATTCTTAGACGGTGACCGAGTTGAGAAACACCAGGTTTCTTACAGTGGTATCAGAGCACAGAAGTCCTGCCAGCCTATGCTTTTTCATTCAGAAGTTTGCTTTTTAGATGCTTTTTCATGAGTAGAGACATTATATTTTACAGTAAGGGTAGAGGAACAGGCAGAGTTTTGGATTGGACAGGTCCACCTATTCCAGAAGGTGAGACAGTATCAGGGATTCTTGGTATACACAGGTCTAGCCCTTACAATAGTGAAAACAGTGTGACTACACTCATGGCAGATCAAGAAATTCCTAGAGATTCAGGGAAAGAGAAAGAAAATGGTGAGATGACTGAGGCAGAATACAGGAGTAGACATGACAACATGATGGACATGATGTCACAGCTGATAGGCACCATAAGACAGTATACTCCGCCTCACCAGCATTACATTCAGATAGGGTAGTCCAGTGGTTCAGGAGGCATAGACCAGCCACAGATGTCTACACGACTGCAGCTGTCACCGGTTGTTCACGAGCGTAGGCCTAGACAACCTACCTTTATCAGTAGAGAGGCACCACCGACTCCGGAGACGGAGCAATAGGGTCAACATACAGAGTTTCAGCCACAGCATGGTACTTCAGTGGCAGACGTGACCAAACTGTTTGGAGAGTATTCTACACAGACTCCTGAGATTAGACAGTCGTTGACATTTCATGAGTTTATGGATGTGCATAAGCCCAGAGGTGGAGGTAGATTTGAGCGCAGAGCTCATCAGTACCAGCAACCACCACAGGTGAACAAAGATCTTCAGCATGCAATGAGCAAGATTGTCTTGCCTTATTTTGATGGCTTGGATAAGAATTCAACGAGGTCGTGGGTTCAGAAGTTAGATAATTACCTATCTTTGAGACCTATGCAGGAGGACAAGGCCATTAAATTTGCCACACTACACCTTGATGGATTGGCGCATGATTGGTGGCATCACGGCATGTACACACTGGGTCATCATTGGGTTACTACTTACCAAGATTTCACTGGCAGGCTTATTGAGCGATTTGATAAAAAAGATCCAAAACTTTACTTTAGAGAGCTAGCACAGCTCAGACAGACAGGCAGTTTGGATGCTTACATTGGGGAGTTTCAGAAAACGGCAGTCATGGTGAAAGGTATTTCCGAGAGGAGACTTGTCATTCTCTTCACCGAGGGGTTATATGAGCCGATGAGAGGATGGGTCAAGGCATTTGATCCTCCCACCCTTCAGGAGGCGATGAGGAAGGCACGCAGTATGGAGCATGCAGTACCTCCCAGCAGGTTCTCTTCGGGTTCTACGCCAAACTCAAGGCCGAATAGATCGTTTGATAGAGATAGACCATTTGACAGGAAGAGAGATCCACCTGATCCTAAAAGAAATAATGCACCACCGTTTGACAGAGAGACATTGAACGAACTACGCAAGAAGAAGTTATGTTTTTGGTGCAAGGCACCCTATGATGAAAAACATATATGCCCTCTTCGTCCTAAAGCCAAAAGTAATCAAATGGAGTGGTTTTATGAGGGTGAAGAGCAATCTGATCTGTCAGACCAGCAAGCTGATTCAGAACATTCAGATGATGAAAAGTCTGAAAATGATAGTGAACATGATGGTGGAAGGAAACTACAGGAGGCACACTTGACTAGTCTTCAAAGAGATGGCTCTTTTAGGCTACGTGGGCTCTTAGCTGGTCAGAAAGTTATAACACTGCTTGACACAGGTGCGACACACAACTTCATAGATGCACGTTTGGTTGAGAAGCGTGGCATACAGACAGAAGAGTTTGAGGGCATTCAGGTTAAGGTAGCTGATGGATACACCCTCAAGTGTGATAGGAAAATAATTGATCTTCCGATGCGATTGAACAACTATGAGTTCAAGACTGAATTCTATGTTGTTAATATGGGGGATACTGGTGTGGTGTTAGGGATGGCATGGCTTCATGATCTGGGTGAGTTCACACTCAATCTACGAGACATGGAGATGAAGTTCAAGGCTAATGGGAGACCTCATGTCATCAAAGCCATTAGAGACAGTAATCTGAGGATGGTATTGTACAGACGGATGGAGAGACTCATTTGTCATGACATGGTTGACTGGGCTGCAGAGTGTATGTTAATGCCAGCACAGCAGGAGCAGCAGAAGACTGAGTACCATCCAGACATCCAGATACTGAGGACTAAACACTCCAAAGTGTTTAGCGACATTCCACCTGGTAGACCTCCAGACAGAGGCACTGAGCATATCATTGAGTTGGAGGAGGGCGCAAAGCCCATTATGATTACACCCTACAGGCATCCAAAACGACTCAAGGATGAGATTGAGAAGACCATCAATGAGTTATTGGCTATGGGACACATTAGACCTAGCAAGTCACCTTTTGCTTCATCGGTTGTATTGGTGAAGAAGAAGGATGGGTCACTTCGGATGTGCATAGACTACCGCCAACTAAACAAAAGGACGATTAAGAACAAGTACCCGATACCACGCATTGATGAGCTGATTGATGAGTTGCACGGTGCTATCTTCTTTACGAAGATTAATTTGAGATCAGGGTACCACCAGATTCAAATGAGGGAGCAGGACATTGAGAAAACCGCTTTTAGGTGCCATTGCGGTCACTTCGAGTTCTTGCTTATGCCTTTCGGCTTAACCAATGCACCTGCCACCTTTCAGGCTACCATGAACAGGGTCTTCAGTTCTCAGCTACGGAGATTTGTATTGGTCTTCTTCGACGACATTCTGGTTTACAGTAGGTCATGGGAGGAGCATCTAGCCCACTTAGACACAGTTTTGGGTATCTTGGCTGAGGAGTCCTTTTACGCCAAGGAATCCAAGTGTGAGCTAGGTATGGAGGAGTTGTTGTATTTGGGGCACATCATCAATGCCAAGGGAGTGAGTATGGACCCTGAGAAGGTCCGATCTATAGTTGAGTGGCCAATACCTGAGAACCTTACGCAGCTCAGAGGCTTCATTGGGTTGTGTGCTTTTTACAGGAGATTTGTTAGTGGGTTCTCACGTCACGCCGCACCCCTTACTGATCTGACAAAGAAGGGAGCTTTTACTTGGTCACCACAAGCGCAGGAGTGCTTTGACAGGTTTAAGGTGATCATGACTTCATGTCCAGTGCTAGCATTGCCTGATTTTACGAAGTCATTTGATTTGTTTTGCGATGCTTCAGGAGAGGGCATTGGTGCGGTTTTGATGCAGGAGAGGCACCCTATTGCTTTTGAGAGCAGGAAGCTTAGGGGTCCTGAGAGGTTCTACAGCATTTACGACAAGGAGATGTTAGCCATTATGCATGCTTTGGCTAAGATCAAGCAATACTTGGTAGGCAGCAAGTTCAATGTGCGCACAGACCACAATAGCCTGAAACACTTCCTTGGACAGCGAGACCTAAATGAGAGGCAGCAGAAATGGGTCAGAAAACTACAATCATATGATTTTGATATTACTTTCATTAAGGGGAAGCAGAATGTTGTAGCTGACGCCTTGTCTCGTAGACCTCAGTTGAATGCCATGGCACAGATCTCAGAGGATTGGAGGCATCGGATTATTGCAGAGTATGCTAAGAACCCATGGGCTTCTAGCATTGTTGATGGGACAGAGCAGGATAGTAGGTACACCATTGTAGATGACTTGATCATTTACAAGGGGCGGATTTTTCTGGTTCTTGGTTTTGAGGTGAGGGATACAGTTTTGAGAGCTTTTCATGATCTTCCTATGGCAGGCCATCCTGGGTACTACAAGACATATAAGATGGTTCAGGAGCGGTTTACTTGGAAAGGGCTGAAAACTGATGTTCTACAGTATGTTCGAGAGTGTTTTGTTTGCCAGCAGAACAAGTAGGAACACACATATCCTACTGGATTGCTCCAGCCACTTCCGATACCTGACAGGAAGTGGGAGTGTTTATCGATGGACTTTATCACGGGTTTGCCGAAAGCCCAAGGTAAAGATTGCATCTACGTAGTGGTTGATCGGTTGACTAAATATGCACACTTCTTCCCGATTGCCACTACATTCACAGCATCGCAGACTGCAGAGCTCTTCTTCAGAGAGGTATTCCGGTTGCATGGGTTGCCTCGAACAATAGTCAGCGATAGAGACAGTCGGTTCATGAGCAACTTTTGGCAGGAGTTGTTCAGGCTCTGTGGGACCGAACTGACACCGAGTACCAGCTACCATCTGCAGACAGATGGGCAGACAGAAATTGTCAATAAGTGGGTGGAAGGTTACTTGCGCAATTACATAGCTGGACAGCAGAGAGCTTGGGTGAGGTGGATATACCTCTGCGAGTATTGTTATAACTCGACTCACCACATGACGATACAGATGGCACCCTTCATGGCTTTGTATGGGTATGAAGCGCCCAACCTTTTGGATCTGATATTGAGTGATAGCAGAGTGTCGAGTGCAGGGGATATGATGCAGAGTCAGCAGGACATTTTGAGGTCTCTCAGAGACAATATCCAGCGGGCACAGAATCAGCAGAAGCAGTATGCTGACCAGAAGAGGGTTGAGCGTTCCTTTGATGTGGATGATATGGTGTATCTTAAGTTGCAGCCGTATCGTCAGTCTACTCTGTGGAAGAGTGGTGCAGAGAAGCTGAAGCCTCGTTACTATGGTCCATTTCGTGTTGTTCGACAAGTGGGCGAGGTTGCTTATGAGTTGGACTTACCAGCAGATAGCAGGGTTCACAACGTGTTTCACGTTTCTCGCCTGAAGAAGGCATTGGGTCAGCATGTGATACCCTCCCCAGTTCTGCCACCACTTGATGACGAAGGGAAATTGATACTAGTACCTGAGGCCATCCTCGAGATGAGAGAGAGACACCTTCGGAGGCGGGTGATCAAGGAATATCTGGTCAAGTGGAGAGATTTGCCAGTTGAAGATGCTACATGGGAGTCCGAGGAGATTTTACAGCATCCAGAGTTGAGATTGCTTGAGGACAAGCAATTTCAAGGAGGGCGGACTATGATGTCCCCATCCTAGTCAGCGCAGCTGGATATGTGGTTAGCCTATCATCCTGGTCCTCATAGGCTGACAGATATGTGTAGAGGATCACTTGAGGCAGTTACCCAGTGTTCTGGAGCTTCATTCTTTCAGTTGATTCAGGTTGGGCCTTCACAGAGTCGTTCGGAGAGGTTTTTCAGATACTTACTATTTTTAGTAAGTCAGGCAGGCGAAAGCTGCTATTTTTGGCAGGGCACCTGGTTCAGCAGGTCAACTCAGATTCGACCCAGTGCATCAGTTTGTTGGTCAGATGGAAAAATAACGAAGTATTTAATGATTTATTAAATAATTAATATTTTGACTTTATATTATAAAGTCACTTTATTAATGTATTTAAATATTATGATAATGGCGTATTATAAAGTATTTTAATACTTTATAATAAAGTGGCATAATTAATATAATGAATAAGTATTTATTCATTAATGGTGGGGGCGCCATTTATTAAAGATTTTTCCTAAGTCCAAACAGGCAAATTTAATCATTTATTTAATGATTATTAAAAAGAGGGTTTGGTCGAATTTCTCAAGAGGGGGTATATATTGACTGCCAAGACAAATCAAACTCTTATGTTATGATTATTCAATTTGTCTTATTTTGCTCTGAGCATTGGAGTTTGCAAAACCTAGGGTTTCAGCAGACAGAAGATTTTGGAGAACGTTCCCTCTTCAAGATCTGGGATACTGAGACTGTGAAATACCAGTTGAAGATTGTCATACTTGGTGACTTCATACAGAGGTTGCAGTTGACCTTACAGGATCGATTCAGGAAGGATTTATCAGAGTTTATTCATCTGTTGACTGGGGTGACTTATCAGAGATTATTCTACAGAGAGCTGGCACTTTATTTATTGAGGCCGTACTTTATTTGCTGCTGCTGCTGGGCCATACTTTTCTGTACCAGCAAGCCGTACATTCCTTCACAGGAGATCACGCCATCATTTCTCAGCTTCTGTGCATTGAGCTTGGTGCGCCTAGGGTATCTGGAGCTCCAGCATCGATTTCAGGCCCTGAGGATTGTTTCTCTTCTTTGGCCGTACTATTCTTCATTGTTTTCTGGAACCTGCAAGCCTACAAGTTCTTTTCAAATAAAAATATTGTTTTACCTTTGTGTGATCGATTTTCTTTATCTTTGTATTCTAGAAGTTAGTACATGTATGTGCCTTCATCTGGAGATCAATATTTATGCATATCTATTATCCATTTATTTATTATGAATTTTTAAAGCATTTCCTTGCAAAATCGCAAATCCTTGTTTGCTGCAAAAAAACCAAAAAAAACATCATAAAATTCAGAAAACCAAAACAAAATACAGTATTCTTAGACGGTGACCGGGTTGAGAAACACCAGGTTTCTTACATTTTGTAAGCAAACAACTCTGAACTCTCCTTTTAGTTCCCAAGACTAAGAGTTCACTGACCTTATATTAGGTTATTTCTTGTTAGATATGATTCCAAAGCATTGCTATTCCCCTTGTTCCATTGCTTGGTTTTTTGTATATACTCGGGCTATTTTCCAAACTAAAGGATTTTAACTTTTCTTCCATTTCCTTCATGCTAACTTATGTTTCTTGTATATGGACAATATCAACCTTGCAAAGATCGATTTCCTCTGAATAAATATTTGAGAATTCTCTAAATCCCATCCTCTTTATGTACAGGAGACAAGATTCATATCTTACTTCTGTAAATCGTTTTTCGATTGGTCTAACGCTTACTAGAGAGTTAGATGTTACCCCTTATATTCAAAAGTTTGACTGCTAAGATGGAATTTTATGATATCGAGGGAATTCAATAAAACATAACTTGCTGCCAACCATTTTTTCTTTTTATGGTTTTATAGGATCTAATTTGGTGAGGTGTCTTCCCTTTATTTTCAGGTTCTTGTCTGATATTTGTAAGCATTTCTTTTTCCAGCCATTATCCCTTTCTTTTGTGTAATCCCAAGCCCTAGAGCTTTCTATACAATGCATTTCGTCTGCTTCTTCCAGAACCAATAAGCTCTCTTACCTTGGAAGTTATCTTTCCTCTAAGGAGGTGGAAGGGATGTTTGTATGAGAGGTGTTAGTTTTTTTAAGATCAGATTAGAGCACAGAAAATTAATTCAAAATTCAACACAATGACACAATAGATACCCTGGGAAAACCCTCCACTTGAGGGAGAAAAAACCCAGCAACAATATATCACTTATATATTGAATCACAAAGATAGTCTCCTTTACAATAGAGGCCGATAATGAGGCCAAGAGTATGCACCACAACCTGATGCAAACACAGATACAACTAGATATAATTCACTGATAATGAGACTCAGCCTTCAACAATATCAATCTGCACTTGTAGATGAACTCGCACTTGATGAACTTGAACTTGTGACGAATATGAATGAATAGATCATGAATGAAGTGCAAACAATGAGAATATATACAAAATGAGGAGAGAGACATGATTCTTCATAATCAGCAAGTCGGCCTCTTCCAAAGGTCATGTCTCTTAAATGCAAGAGGTCGGCCACATAAATTCACAACCCTTCATAACAAATCGCGCCCACATTAAGGATGATGTCGGCCTTAACAAGGAGATCGGACCTCTTCATTAAATCGTGCATCTTCAAGATAGATTGTTGTCTTTATAAATTAAATAGCTTTTGGCTATGATTTAATTTATCAAATAAGGTAAAGGAGATCGACTGGAAGTAACAACCAACGCTGTATAACATCAACACTCCCTCTCAACTAGGGAGGATACTTCCAGCTACACAAGACATATCATCTCATCGTGATGTCAACCACAATGGCTACACCCATATGTGGAAAGGAAAGATATCACCTCATCGTGATATCAACCATCACGGCTCTCCCATGTATGGCAAAGGAACATATCACCTCATCGTGATATTAACCATCATGGCTCTCCCATGTATGGCAAATGTGCATAAGTGCCCATCACTCAAACGTGATATTGTCACCTCATTGTGACATTCACCATGGCTACTCCCAAAGGGTGAAAAGCACAAGTACAAGAAAATCATCACGGACTCTCTCACGTAATGTTGTCATGGCGTCACACACATGACATCCACCATAGCTCTCCGAGAGGGTGGAAACAAGGGCTTTCACCTTGAAATTCTCTCATAGAGAGAAATGCATTAACAAGGGCTTGCACCTCAAATCTCTCTAACAGAGAGAAATGCATTAAAGCAAATCTGAAGTTCACTGATGCTGAAACTCCTTCTCAGCTAGGGCTTCATTCTCCACAATACCAAGCTTGTCTCGAAAGTACACAAACTTTACTTTGGCAAGAGGCTTGGTGAGAATGTTTGTCGTCTGCTCATCAGTGCTGATATACTTCAACTGGATCGCTTTCCTCAATACCATATCTCTGATATAGTGGTATTTGATCTCAACATGTTTAGTTTTGTCATGAAACACAGGATTGACAAAAAGCTTCACACAGCTTTGATTATCACAATAAATGATAGTTGGCTCCATTGATTGTCCAAACAATAATGCAAGGAGTTTCCGAAGCCACACTGCTTCTCGAGCTGCCACATAAGTTGTAATATACTTGGCCTCTGTTGTACTCAATGCCACAGAAGACTGCTTCCTGCTACACCAAGATATCATCGCAGACCCCAAACTGAAGCAACATCCAAAGGTGCTCTTTCGATCAGCAACACACCCTACCCAATCAGAATCAGTATAACCATGCAGCTTCAAGTCCACACCTAAAGAATATCTCAAGCCATATCCAACTGTGCCTCGCAAGTATCTCAGGATATGCTTTGCTGCAACTAGATGTATTTGCCTTGGTTCACACATGAACTGACTAAGTGCACTCACTGCATAACAAATATCCGGTCTAGTATTGACTAGATACATCAACGATCCAATCAATTGCCTGTACAACAGATATCATCGCAGACCCCAAACTGAAGCAACATCCAAAGGTGCTCTTCCGATCAGCAACACACCCTACCCAATCAGAATCAGTATAACCATGCAGCTTCAAGTCCACACCTAAAGAATATCTCAAGCCATATCCAACTGTGCCTCGCAAGTATCTCAAGATATGCTTTGCTGCAACTAGATGTATTTGCCTTGGTTCACACATGAACTGACTAAGTGCACTCACTACATAACAAATATCCAGTCTAGTATTGACTAGATACATCAACGATCCAATCAATTGCCTGTACAACATGGGATCCACCAGATCTGAACTAGCTGCAGCCTCTTTCAACTTGTGCAAGTTGGTCTTCATAGGTGTAGACATGGATTTGCAATCCATCATACCAAATCTCTTCAGAATATCAATAGTATACTTCCCTTGACTTAGAATCATCTCATTAGGCTTTTTCCATACTTCTAAACCAAGGAAGTAATGCATATAATCAAGATCCTTCATTTCAAATTCAGAAGCTAACTCCTTCTTGCATTTGATAATGAGGTGATCTTCTCCAGTAAGAAATAAAACAACATAAAGAACCAAGATCAACTAGATTACCATCTTCTTCAGGTTCAGTAAGCTCCCTCTGAATCTTCAAGTACTTGCATCAACCTTCTGACCTCCTCATCCAAGATTGCCTGCAACGCTTGCCTTAGAGAAATGTTTTCCCGTGCATACCTCTAATACTATAGAGAGTTCAAGATTGTCCTTCTTGACCTCATCCCAAATCACTCTATTCTGAATAGGTTGCGGAGCTACCACCAATGTCAAATCCAGATGAATGTCTTGAGCAATTCTGATCTCAGCAGCTGAAGGGATCCTCTAAGGATTCAGCACCTAGCCTTGCAATACAGTAATCTTCACTACTTCTCAATGAGTTACAAAACTCCCTCTTGATCCTTGCTTCAGAGATTGCAAAGAAGACTTCTGGAAGTGAACTCCCTCTAGCCACCAACTCAGTCCCATGGCTGCAAGTTGTGACTTCACGCTTGATCATTTCTTTGGTCGGCATGACTTCCTCACAAGATGCCTCAAGTTTTTTTATCACTAAGCAATCTCTCATCACCTTCTTTATCCTAGATTTGTCCTGGAAGCATTTTAGAGAGAGATTACTAACAGTTTATAGCTATCCAAGGAAATATCAAGGCTAGAATCATACAAGGTTTACTATCTCAGGTTATAGCATGAATACATAAGAATTTATGAACAATATTAAAACATGAATAAATAAATCAACCTATAAGAAAAATATATCAAAAGATCAAAAACTTATCTTTATTGAATTCTGATAACTCTTTCTTCCATTTTTTACTCCTCTCGAGAGTGTTAAACTCAAAACAACAAAAGACAATTTGAACAACTACAGATTTCTTGAATACAATATGCAGTTAGCATGAAGAACCAACCCTCTCCAAGAATCAAGGCTCTATCACAGTTCATGCATTAGAGAATGATATCGATGTGACCAACTTATCACCATCGGGATTGCAGTTCTCTTTTTATTTCAGAGTCACACTCAAAAATCTTCATAACTAGCATGAAAAATGATTTGCAAATAATAATTTGAATCTTCAAAGGATCTTATGCCAGTGAACACAATTCAAGAGAAACCACAATCTCTCTTTACTAATTACACATGATCCAAATAAATGATATAACTAAAATTCAGCCTAGATAGGTGATCTTCAAAGAAAACAAAGAATACTTATCCTTTTAAATATTCTGATGGATGCAATTACTGGACACAGTATGGAACGTTGCTCTTGTGCTCAGATTAGTCCATCACCTTCACGGCTTGAACACGGGCCCTTTGCAGGGTTAAATTTGAACATAATCTTTGACCAATCTAATTTACGATGCACTCTGGTTCTAACTGTAATCCACTAGATTATAAAACAGATACAACACGCTTACTAGCAACACACGATGAATGAAGATGACATCAAATGATCTCATCCACTGGATCACAATTCAAGAGAAAAAACATGATCAAACAAACATTATCAGATCTGCACGACTACAGCGGACTGAATTTTACCCTAGAATTTAAAAAATGTAAACAGAAGGAAATACTTATCTCATTGAAATTGGAATTTCCTTAATTGTTGCAATGAAACATTTTTCAGGTCTCCATATAGTAATCCTCCAAGCACGCTGATATCTCTCTTTACAGCACTGCAGTTCACACTACAGAAAGAACAACGACCACCGAAACTAATACCACCTTGCTTGCACAGCTATAGATAAAAGAATGGCATTAGGAGTTTGATAGCAGACTGTCTGCAAATGGCTACACTCAGACCTCCACACAGCTGTCCACAATAACCAGCAGCCAATATGAAAGGGATAATATGTCCTGTGAGAAGCCCACGACCTTCTGTAGTTTCCACGGCTTGTTACAAGGGTTACGACTCAGCGATCTTGATAGCGCCAACTCCAAACAAACCACTGCTCACCCTTATGCATGACGCCCAACTTAAAATATGCAGCCTAGATGTAAGTCAAACCACAGAGATATACGCCCAGCCAAGTATCAAACCAGCACCTTCGCTCCAATCTCCATCAACCCCAAACAAGAGTGCCCAGCCATTTATGTATCTCGCCCAACTTCAATGCGAAATCGATCAGCAAGGAAGATGAAGCAGCCAGCAATAAATATCAACGAATATTAATATTCTTCAAGAGACTATATCCAAACTCAAGCGTCCCTATCTCTCCTAACTGAAGTGTATGTGGACACAATGAATTGGAAACTATAGCTGACAATCATGCCTTTGACAAATATGTCAATCACACAAGTCCAATTTGAATTTGCGCTGACATGCAACATTTTGATATCCATTGTCATGTGTTGATGCTTGCTCATATACTTTAGAGCGAAATCCTTCAGGCTGCTTGACAAATCTGATCAAGATCTTGCATAAACCCACTCTGATACCATGTTAGTTTTTTTAAGATCATATTAGAGCACAGAAAATTAATTCAAAATTCAACACAATGACACAACAGATACCCTAGGAAAACCCTCCACTTGAGGGAGAAAAAACCCAGCAACAATATATCACTTATATATTGAATCACAAAGATAGTCTCCTTTACAATAGAGGTCAATAATGAGGCCAAGTGTATGCACCACAACCTGATGCAAACACAGATACAACCAGATATAATTCGCTGATAATGAGACTCAGCCTTCAACAATATCGATCTGCACTTGTAGATGAACTCGCACTTGATGAACTCGAACTTGTGATGAATATGAATGAAGTGCAACCAATGAGAATATATACAAAATGAGGAGAGAGACATGACTCTTCATAATCAGCAAGTCGGCCTCTTCCAAAGGTCGTGTCTCTTAAATACAAGAGGTCGGCCACATAAATTCACAACCCTTCATAACAAATCGCGCCCACATTAAGGATGATGTTGGCCTTAACAAGGAGATCGGACCTCTTCATTAAATCGTGCCTCTTCAAGATAGATCGCTGTCTTTATAAATTAAATAGCTTTTGGCTATTATTTAATTTATCAAAAAAGGTAAAGGAGATTGACTGGAAGTAACAACCGACGTTGTATAACATCAACAAGAGGGATATAATTTTTCTATTTGACTCACTTTGTCTACTCAACTATCTAACCATTCAAAAGCTGCAAATGGATTGGGTGTTTCAAAGTGTGCCTTTTTGCCAGGATTGCTTCTGTTTATTTATGCCAAAAAAGTGGCCCTATGTCTCTCCTGTAAATGTCATCTTGATTTGGTCATATTCTGGGTTTGGGTTCTCCATCATCTCTTGTTGCATTGCTCAATGTGGCTCTATCTGTGGTGATCTCTCAAGAATGCACTTGCAGCTGGCTTATTGCAGCACATATTTTCGATTGGTGTCCATGCTGATAGCAGATTTGGCATCTGAATGGAATGTTTTCATAATCTATTCATTGTCACCTCATCACTCCTGCTGACTCTAAAAGACACCTATTTTAAAGAAATTTTCAAGATCAATGTTAGAACAGATTCTGTAATAGTCCAGCACTAATTCTGTCAGTGAAATCAGAGGTTGCAACATATTATCCTATGGTGTTCCCAAATCTCCATAGTCTCCTCTCCTTAGATTTCAGTGGATAGGAGGTGCAACCTGACCCAGACAGAGACTGTTCAGCAGTTTTTCCACCACGTCAAATTCCAAGATCTTGTAGTCCATAACATCCTTGATTTATTCATAAACAATGGCCCCGTTGGAAAATGGCAATCTTTTCTGCCATTGAGGAAAATATTGACATAAAATACTATCTTGGCATCATCAAGAGTCAAGATATCAAATGTTTAGTTTTGCTTCCAGTTTGAAGTATAAGCATTTTGGTCCCAGTGTCTTTTTAGACAAGCAGATCAAAGCTTTCTACCTCAGGTTGCCAGATCTTTAATCTCACCTCATCAAGAAGAAATTGGACTCTTACTGGAATTTCGATCCATTGCTAGCAGTAGCACCATTGTCTAGTTTGAGCAGAAAGTTGGGTTAAGCCACTTGTTATTTTAGTTTAAAAATCTGTGCAAATAATCTTTAGAGATCTGCAAGGGAAACTTAGTAACTGCTGTCTTATATAAAGGTTGGAGCATACTTGTGTGGACCACAATGTCCAGTGGGCAAGAAAAACTAAGGTCTGATCAGTCCTGCACTGATTTTTAATAGGGCAGATGACTTCACTGCAGAGACAAAAGTGGGGAGAACAAATTTGTTTAACAAAGCTAACATGCCTGGGTATTTCAACCAACAGCATCCACATAAAACACTGCGAGCAGTTCAGCTAGAGGATATAGGGCTAATAAAAGCTACTTCATTGTGAGTGCAAGCATCAAGGATGTGAATTAATCTTTGTGGCAGAGGAAATGATAACCTATCTTCAAGCAAATGCAAACCCTGGCTCCTTGATGAGACTCATCTAAGGTGTTTTTGTCTCCTTTATAAGTCTTTTTGGCAACATGGAATATTTACCAAAACAGGATGCCAAAAATAGCCTGTTCATGTTCAACTTCTGCAGTTAATAGGGATATATTAAGACTTTAATGAAAGTATATCTTAGTGAATGTAGAAAAACCAATGAGGTAAAGTCCTGGCAGAGTGGCAATAGGATGGCCTTTTGTCATGCACATGAATGTAAATCTCAGTGAAACTAATAAAGGTCCAAGCCTGATGCATTTTGTGCCTCAGACTCATAGACTTCTGTCTGAAATAGAGAATAGCATATTTCTAGGGGTTACAATAGAAATTATCACTCTGTCATGGTTCTAAGATTTTAGGTCCTTTTGTCCTTCAGGCAAGTTACAAAAAAATCATATACATATAGACTCATATAACTCGAGACCATTTCTGTAATTTTGTTCTTCTTTCCTATATTTAACTGTAAATCTTGAGTTGGCAATAAAAAGGGTAAAATAGCCACACCTCTTCAGGCATAAGCGGGCATGAACCATTCTGGCGCTGCATCTCCGAGTTAATCAAACTTTCTCCTTGGATGATCCCATGTCTAATCATCCATGATCTTCTACGCCGTATAAGCTCCACATGAATATCCTACAGCATTCATATTATAACCATATTCATAAAATCACAACTCATAAACAATAAAGGAACTATAATACAGCTGGTGCATTGTAACTACAAATGGCACATTACTCATTTAAAAATGGATGAGGCACTTATAAAAAGGCAATAAGGTGCACAATATGAGACTTATTAGCCAAATTTCATTTCACGGTATTATTTATGACATTGAATAATGGAGATTCAAAGCTTCTAAATAAAAATTTGCCATATGGTGCTGGAATGATAATGAATCCACATTTTGCTGGCAAAGTACATTCTGAAAACTAACAATAGGCCCTCTTTGCGTACTGATCATCTTGAAATACATTTAGATTCAGATGGAAATCTAATGATATATTGTTTGTTACATGACAAAATGTTTGACCCACTTTTAAAGTTCTTTCAAAAAAGGTGCCTTTATCGTTGTTTACAGTTTCACACTGATAGGTTTGAGGTGTCAAATCAATATTCCTGCATGATGCATCCATTTAGTAAAACTATGTATAGACATCAACATATGCTCCACATTTTTCACAAATTTTGGATGAATTTTCGAATTAATTTTTTAAAATATGTAACTGCAATTTTCAATATGTTCCAAATGGACTACCAATTTTCTACACGGGAAAATTGGAAACAAATTCTTACATATAATAACAGAACACAAGTCACAGAATTACTTGATATTTCTCCTATTTTCTCCAAATTATTTCTTCTTAATTTTGCTTATTTACTGCAAAAACTGTTTTGCCACAAAAGTAAACAAATATCATTGAATTTGACCTTATCTTAGCACTTTTACTTATAAATGAAATAATTGGTCATTGAGAAAATAATCTTACTTAAGTACTAAATGCCTGATATATACCTGGAATCGTTCTGCACAGCCATGATATGCCAATGCCTCTTTCTCTAGGCCAGTATGAAAAGCCAAATAGGGCCGCCCAGAAGCCTGCAATCTGACCCATTTTCATATCAGAAACAAATATCAAGCAATATTTCAATAGAAGGGTGAGAATTCTAGAACAATAATTCATGAATCTATATACTTGAAAAACAAAGAGTGCCCAATGCAAAAAATAGAAATTGACTACCTTTGTACTATCCTTAAACCAATTTCTTGAACCTCTTGACGGAAACGAAGAGCATGGAAAGCAACCCTGCATCTTAGTCTCTGATATTCTGCCAAACTAGGAGGTAGAAGGGCCTGTCACAATCATAGAAGTACACAGTTAGGAATTATTTATCTAAAAAGCATAATCCTTTTTACAACAAACAACTCTTCTCGAATCTGCTTTGTTATTTTCCATTTTACGATATGTTTGGTTTATGCATTGTGTTTCACTATATTAGTAAAAACTAATATTGATAATGAAATTAAATTAATGTCCACAAATAACAATATTAGTTCACTGTGACTAAAGTACATCAGCACGAATAATAGCAACAGCAGTGCCCAAATAGAGGGAACTCTAACTCAAACAGTACAAAACATACAAAAAGGGATTCCAGGATATTCTAATTGAAGAAACTAGCAAACATGGAGTTATTAAAGTAAGAAAGGAGCCAATCCTCATCCTCAAAATTAAGATATGTAAAAGCAGCACACATGTCTGCTGGAGAAGAGCACTTTTAGAAATGCTTGGACTGAATAGGCCCTGACAACTAATCCATGGCATCCCAATAGAAGTTGAAGGTGAACCAGTACTACTATTCAAGACCAAAGAACCACTACAGCTCCCTTTGCTGCACGTGTGACAATGCTGATCTCTGCCTTCAGTATTCATCAGCTCCTTGTTTCCTTGGGGAATCTTCCCCTCACATGCCTATGTGTACTTGTACATGGATCATTATGGCTTAACACTTCAGGTTTACCCCCTCTATTTATGTTTACGTTGTTTTAATGTTTTTCTGTTTAGTTAAGTTTCTTTTTCAGATCCTAGATTTCTTTTTTACCCTAGATATTTTCTATAGTAACCAGTTGTGCTTTTTCCCTGTTGATCTTCATTGGTGATTTGAGGGTATTAGCATATTTTCTTTCTTTCTTTTCTGCTCCTAAAACAAAGGTCTTGGCATCAAAATATCCTTCTTCACCAATACCCATCACCTTCTCAGGTCTAGCTTAGAATTACCATTAGCTGCATAATTTGAACTCCTGAATTCTCTCACTAGATCAAAGACTAACCTACTGCTATGACCTCTATATATAGCTGATAAAACATATGGAAAACATGACCCTCTTAGGATAAAACTTCCAAAGTTTGTTGTAGATATTTCCCTAGGTGTAACAATGAGTCATAAGCTGCATAAAAACCTACTTCCTACTCATATACTACTGATGAGTGATTTGTTCTTTTGAAGGTGTATGGAGGGTCAAGTTTTCAAGACCGGCGTCTTATATGGGTTACAAAGTCACATTAAACAATAAAAACAACACATGAGAAATAATAGCAAAGGTATGATACCAAGAAATCTAGTATACTTAATTATCCTTCTCCAAACTTGCAAACATTCTTATGCAATAAGAAAAAGGCCATTACAAATATGCAACATTTATCAATTCCATATTACAGTTACACCAACAAATGTGGTATGAGAAATTTACAAACAAAAAGGAACCTATCACACCTCTTTCCTCAAAATTCTCCAAAATACCTACAACTGACCAAGGAGACACAAGATCACATATATATCTACTCCATGAGTTACCTCTCTACAACTTCTAGAATGCACTACCGTGATGGTGAATGGATATGTAGTTGTTGAAACCCTAAAATATTCTTTGCACTATAGTGAATTAAAACAACAAAAGACCAACCCTTTGAAAATTGAAAACCTAGACTTTTATAGTCTCTGCAAGTTGCCAAATCTACAACAAACCAAGGGGGGCAAGAAAATTTGTATTAAACTCGGAAATCCTTAAAGTGTTATGCTACAGAGGATGCCCATATCACCTGGGCACTTTTTCTCCTAGAATCATGCCTAAAATCATGCCTGGGTGTACTTGCAAGGCATAGAGGAATGTTCTTCTAGGACCTGTGAATGTCCTCTACAATAATGGTGATTGGAGATGGACTATCAAGCATGAGAAAGACACCCATGACATCTACTTAAACAGCCCTAGAAAGTGTGTGCCATTACTTTTAGTAGATGAGATGTCTTGGTAATGAATGGAGTATGTGGAACAATGTGGATGGGGAAATTCCCAATTGAGGAGGTGCCTAGCGGAGCATCAAGCCCGGGAGGGACCTAAAACCATACCTAAAGAGGGTCAAGGTTTGGGGGCTAGAAGGGAAGTGGGAATATAGACTAGGACCAAGAAAGAAATGGGGAGGACTTGGCAACGAGGAATAGGTGCCAAAGTTCGTGGAAAAGCTTGGGGTTTCTCCACGAACTTGAGGCCAAGGAAAGAAGGGACAAGATAGGGAATGGAGAAGGTTGGGTCCCGAGAAGTGGGAAGAAACAAGGATCAAGAAAAGAAGGCCAACACAAACCAATTCAAAACTTGAAGATTTTGCAACTAGTGTACTTTTTGCCTTCGTGCAAACTATGTCACACTTTTTGCAAAGTATGCAAGCTCGCAAACTATGTCACTTTTAAAAAGTTCGCAAACTTGTGAACTATGCAACTTTGAGAGCTTGACAACTCTTCTCCTTTCCTCGTTGAATTTGCACTCATTTATCGCACTTTTCTCACTTTGGCGAATTGTATCGCAACTTCACAAAGTTTGTGAACTCACAAATTTTGTAACATGAATAAACATTGTGAACTTTTTTCATCTTTCCTTTCTTCTTCACCACTTTCTCTATATTCTTGTCACATTGTCACAAAGTTCACAAACTTGTGAAACTTGTGACATGAAGAACCTTTCACACTTTCACAAAGTTCGTTAACTTGCAAACTTTGCAACATTTAGAATTTAGTGAGCTTTTGAACTTCTGAATTTCTTTCCTCTACCACTTCCCTTTACTTTCTTTTTGTGCTTGCCTTGTTGCATTTTTTGTGACTAGGCGAACCATCTTGCAATTTCACAAAGTTTGTGAAATCATGAACTTTGCAACATCAAGAACTTGGTGACTTGCAAACCTAAGACTTAGATACTTTTTCTTTGTCAATTTTATTGGGAGTTCGTGAACTTCCCAACTTTTATAACTTGAACACATAGGTTTCTTATACTTAGACAATTTTGGGATTTTGAGAATTTGGGCAAATAACCTAAGTATAAGGGGGGAAATTAGTAACATAAAGAGACACTTTGAACATATGGGGCCCATTAAAAATATTTTAGATCGAGCATCATTGATGGGAAACATAGGGAAAGGGCACAAAAAGGCAAGTACCTAGGAAAATTTCATGAATTTTGAGGCCTACAAATATGGCTACTAGCAATGGCTCTAATTGGGGATGCATGCCTCTTGCAAACAAAACGAGAATTCAGCATGCAAACAAAACAGGGGATCAAAAGAGATGATACCAACACACTTCATCATGACAAACAAGGGTTGTGACTACACAAACATGACGATATTTACAAGACAAAACTAAACAAGTAGAAACACAAAGCGCAAAAAAAAAATATTAGGTAGAACTAGCATTACTTACATGTAGTAATGCTTCAAATGCTAACTATGGATAGGAAGCTCCATCAAATTCCTTGCCAAATCTCTAAGATGGTACACATTGCGGCCATACACATCTACAACCTCATATGGTCCAAGCGATAAGGGATCAAACTTCCCATGCTTACCTTTGTCCTCAAGATCTAGCATTCCACATGAGGATTAAATATCTAGCCTAGAATTTTCTTTGAAGTGCTTTATGGTCAAAAAGATGTTTCCTCATTTGCTTTTGTGACAAGATATTTTCATGTGCAATCCTCCTTCTTTTGTCCAATTCTATCAATTCCATTACTCTGAGAAATTGCAACATGTTCTCTATCATCAACATCTTGTAGCAGCTGATACACAAGCAGCCCAAGATTGATCGACAACTTTGCATCCATCCCATAAACAAGATCAAATGGGCTCTTACTAGTAGCATCCTTATAAGTTATTTTGTTAACCCATAGTGCATATTTCAGTGTGTTGTCCCACCTTTTCTTGTCCATGTCAAACATTCTTCTAATGATCTTCATAAGGCTCTTGTTGCTAGACTCAACTTGTGTGTTCCCTTTAGGATGATAGGGGGAAAAATGGGTCAAATCAATACCATAGTTTGTGCATAAACTCACGATATCATGTGATCTAAAACACATGGCATTATCTACTATGATTCGTGTAGGCACACTAATCTGGTTATAATATGTTTAGCAAAAACTTAATTAACATCTTTGATGTAGCATTACAAGTTGGAATTGCTTCAACCCATTGGGTGAAATAATCGATAGCCACAAGAATCTATTACTAGACTTCTCTTGAGTTTCCACTATGAAGTCAATTACCCAATGCTAGAAAGGAGCCCTTGCTATCACAAACATAAGAGGAAAAGCACATGCAAACTTCAATTTACCTATAAACCTCTAGTAGGTATCACACTTTTGTTGATTTGATGTGTTTGTAATGTTTGTCCTTGATGACAAAACTGGTTCTTATAATGGTGTTCTTTGATTGACATGGTTTGATGTGCAGACTGGTTTCGAGGATGGCATTGGATGCTCAAGATTGGTTGTTTGGCATTTGATACAAGATGCAGCAAGATGCATTCACTCATTATTTGTTAGGATTGATTGGTTCTCATGATATGCAGATGGTGTAGTCACATGGTTGATAAGGCATTGTACAGGTTATTCGGAATTGATTATTTTCAGGATCATTTGAAGGCTCCATTTGAGGTTTGCACAAAGCATGCAAGGTTTTGATTACACATAGTGTGCCAACATTTGATGCTTGGTAATACAAGCTTTCAAGGAGATTTTGGTTGGACATATATTAATAAGGGTTTAGTTTACTTCGGGCAGCTTGGTTTGGTGGCACATTTATATGAACACATTAATATTGATCTTGGTTCATGTGGTGTTGATTCACATGATTCATCATGTACTTTTAGTTTTCAGTTTTTACATGTATATGTTGGTACTAATGTTTAATATGTGTTCATCATGATAGGGCATGCACATAAGGTATATGGTATGTTTTTTTTTTCAGAAATATATGATTCATTGGTGCTTACAGTATTTACAGACTCAAATTGCCTGCATACTCCGAGGTGATCTTGGCCTTCTTTGTTACATTTTTAATGTGATTGTTTGTTCACATTTTTCTTGGTGGCATTGCTATTACATATTGTTATGGCATATGGCCTTGGCAATAAAATTATATCTATGGTTTACATTGTATATGGATCGGACTTAATTACAATTCATATCATTAAAAGGAGATGACTTTATCAAAAGTCATATGGCAGACTTGGTTAATGTTTCGGGCTTTATGATTATATGGGATAGTCACATAAAACATGAGAAGGCAATGCAAGGTATTGTATTTGATATGTCATCGGTGGTTGACTTGGTGATTTGGCACCAACAGCATATGGTTGGTTATGATGTGGCAATAATGTTGTCGACATTCGTGGCAGATGTTTTTTTGACATCGGATTCAAAAACATTATAATGTTTGTTTAAATCATGCATATTGTTGAGTTGCTTACCGGACTTCAAAGCATTATTGTTTTAGATAAAGTCTTCAAAAGGCACGAAGTAAAAAACTAGGGCAAATTTCTTTTGCATTGTTTTGGAACCATAGCAGCCACCATATGTTTTCAACAGTGCAGATTGATATTCTTGAGGAACATGTGTATAATGAACGGTTCGATGTTAACTGTAAACTTGAGAGCTCAAGTGTGGACATCAGCCAGTTCAGTGACATTCAACTGGGTCGTTGGGAACTCTTTGACAGGTCATCATGTTTATTATTCAGTTTCTTCTATCATTTATTTGCAATTTTTTGTTTATTTCGAGCTTTGGATCAATTGGTTGAGAAAAAGGAAAATGATGATTAGTTTTGTGAATAATTTGTTGATAATGCTTTTGTTAAGGAATCGGTTTGGAGAGGTTGGTTAACAATCAAGGTTTCTGATGGTTCTTCTCTCGAGTAACTGTTTTTCTGTTTAGGGTTTTTAAACCCTAACCCGAGTTGATTTTCAGTTATTCAAACGGCATACAAAGATTATCTTGCTTCTATTTAAGAAGGGTTTTTGGTATTTCTCGGTGAGATGGAGAAAAGAAATGTTGTGAGAGATTTGGCTTTATTCTTACAGTGACAAGATATTGTTTTATATTGCAAATCATTGAATCTCAGATATTTTGTAAAGGAAGATGTCGATGCACAACATTCTTTAATGTGCTTAATGAGAATATACATAGTCTTCTATTGAAATTCTAGAGTTGCAAAATCTACACTTCTAGGGTTCTGATAGGATGCTATAATTGTAGTGCATTAAAAGAAGTTGGTGCTTCTTGGAATGGGTGTTCCCAAGTTTGTAAAAACTGGGAGTTGGTGCTCCTATTGAAGTTGGTGCTTCAGCCTTTTCGGTGTTGAGTTGGTGCTCCATCATTATTATAGAGTTGGTGCTCTTTGAATGAATAAAAGGAACATTTTACGAGTGGGTTTTTATACCCCAGGAGGGTTTTTCCACTCAGGAAAATAATGTGTCATGTGTTGAAATTTGTGCAATTGTGTTTCAGTTCATATGCTTAACTGTTTAAGTTTTCATTCTGTCATATGTCAAAATAATTTCATGCAATGCTTTGATACATGTTTAATGTTTCATTCTGAAAGGGTTCAAAGTATAAAGTTCAATCTGTCATGAATGTATGTTGTTCAGACTGTTATAAAAGAATGTTCAATCTGTCATAAAGTGCATAAAATCTTGTGAATCTAAAGTATTATACAGAGAATTGTCTAATCACTTCTACATGAACAATTTATATTATGCTTTGAAAATGTTTTGTAAAGTCACTTAAAACAATCATTCTGTTTAAAAGTTCACATTGCAATCAAAATTTTCACTTAGTTGTTTTCAAAGTCATCATTTATATCTGCATTTCAAGTTACAAAAGTTAAATTTGCACATTGCTCTGATTCACCCCCTCCCCCACCCCTTCCCTCTCTCAGAGTAATTCAGCTTCCAACAACTTCCTCACCCTTTCAACCACATCCTTGAATAAGATAGGCCACCGGAAACCTTCCCTAATAATCTTGTGCACAATGGTCTTGGCATGGAAATTTCCTCCATAAATACCTTCATGGCTTTCATCCATCACCTTACTAGATTGTGCTTGGTTAAGGAATTTGAGTAGCAATCCATTTGAATCACTCCACATTAAGCACCAATACATATTTCTGAGACTATAGCTTGAGAGTTCTTTGTTGGTTCTCACTCATCCTAGAGGGACATTTCATGTTTTGGATATCCGTATACCAAGGATCATTTTGTAATGGGTAATGCACATGTGCACAATCATTATTGTTGGAGTAATAACTAACACCTTTGGTGTGTAAGTTAAAACGGACAGCTATGCACACTGCGTAATGAGTGCTCTTCAAATTAGGAGGGGAAGCTCCCTCTTTTGTTGATATGCGTAAAAAGTAAAGTATTCTAAATCCTATTTTTTTTATCTCAGTTGGAAGAGGCACAAGGTTAAGAAAACCTAGAACGTTGTAGCTAAGGATTTTCTGGTTTTGCAGATCATTAACTACAACTAAACTATCTACTTTAAATCTATCCAGTTTCCTCAAGTAAACAGAGCATGAGGAAATGGAGCAGGAATGTGATTACATGATAAACTTCAGGTAAGATTCACAACGTGAAGGCAAGGTGGCACAACTATTTGCTTGGCTGGGAAAAAGTTTATTAGAACAAACAAATATACGATAAACTAAGCACAAATTCACAACGTTAAGGCAAGGTGGCACAACTATTTGCTTGGCTGAATAATTTTATTGACACACACATCACACGATAAGCTTTAGGTACATATTCTAAACTTGAAGGCAAGGTGGCACAACGATTTTCTCAATCTGAATAGGCTTATTAAACACAAAACACAAGGTAAGCAACTGGGACAGTGTATTGCATAGACGAGACACGCATACAACAACGATCAAACCAGCAACCCCATTTAACTAAGATGAGCATTCATCATAACAACTGCATGAAACCCAAGTGGCATAACAATTCATCATCATAACAAATACTCGTGAACAGATACAAAATAGGCAATATTACAGGCAAGGTAGGCACAGCATATATTACTCTCGTGCAAAAGTTAATTACAAATGAGCTGAAAGCTCTTATTTATAGACATCAAAGGTGTAGGCAACCCTAAAATCACCTTGAGTCAACTACAGTCCTGCAGTGCATGCAAGATCTTATTGCTAAACCCTAATAATAGAAACTATACAGTTAACTGGCAAGCTACCATCAGTTAACCAAAACATCTAATCTAAGTGGACAATGTGCAAGCATGCATGTCCTTATTGAAAGCAAGTTAACTGGAATACCACCATCAATTAACATAAAAACCTAGAAAAGAAACTCCAAGTGAATGTAGATACTTCCAAGATAGACATGCATGAGATGTGAAACAACGAGTTAACTTGGAAAGAAGCGCCAAGTTAACTGTCGTGCATGAAGTCTATCCCGAAAGGCTGGAACTGAAGTCTACTAGCCCTGATCTTGAGCAATCAACCCATCCACGAAGTCATTGATTGTGTCACCTTCTGGGGAACTGAAGCTTCGACGAAGTATCCCATGCTTATGCAGCATGTCTTCTCCACCAGTGATCTAACACTGAAACTCGCCCTTACTTTCGGTTGCCTCATCAAACAATGCTGACATGACTGTAAGCTGATTCATCTTACAGCTAATGGTCTCACCACTGAAAATACCATGAATAAGTGCTTGGAGCTCTGACTGAACGTCAACAAGCTCGACATAGTCACCACCCACATGCTGATACTGGCATGGTAGTTGAGACACAAATTTTCTCACATAGCAGAGTGCACTAGTAACATGCTCTCTGCTCTCAGCCAACTCTGATGCTATTGTTTCTTCTATCTTAGCCTTGAAGATCAACTATGTTCTCCAAGTATAGATATCCTCTTTATCTTCTGCATCTGTGACTGATTCATATGACAATCCCAGGTTGGTAATCAGGATCTCATCCCTGGGTCTACTAATAGCCAAGTCACGCTCCTCATCCTGAAGTTGTAGATGGAGCTCACGTGCATTGTACCGCAACTGGTATAATTTTGAAAGTACAAGGCGGCCTCTAGTAACAAACTCCTCCTCCCACTCATCTAACCGCTTGCCATATGCAACCAAGTGATCAAGCTGACCCTGTTCTGCTAGCGGTTCTAACATCGGTGGGAGTGCAGTGACAACGTTCCCTATTATGTGTACAAGGCTAGAAATATACTGGCGAAGCTATTGTATTTCAGCCTTGAGAGCTGATTTATCTTCTCCATCCTTCACCATTCTATCCCTTGCGCTATCTGGAGCAACCTGTAGGAGATCAATCTCCCTCTGGCGAGTACTTCTACCGAAGTTGACTGTGATCACTTCGAAGTTTTGAGCTTCCATCTCGTTCGAACTCTTATCCTCTGGAGGTGTGGCAGTCTCAACGACGATCTCCTTAATTGCATTCCTCTCAATGTGGACCTGTTTCTTGATCCTTTTGTCAGGCGCATCTGTAACATGATCGAAATCTGAATGATCAAGTACATAAGATGGTTGTCTCCTCTTTCTTCCCAGCTGACTCTCAAGCCAAGACGAATCCCGACTAATCCCACTGGAATGATCTATACTAGTCATGGGAGGATCCGACCAAAGTGAATGTGTAGAGGTGTTACTGCGAGGTGGAGAGTCCAAGTCCAAATCAATGTGAATTGGAACTGGAGGCTACTCTGGTGTCGACGATGGCATATGTGGCTGGACCTCAAGCTGTGGTGAACTCTAAACAACTTCTCAACGGGTGCCTTTCCCTTTGAGTTACTAGGCACCGGATTCTTCTTAAGAGGGTTACTCCTCTTCTTCTGCTTGGGTTTTGACGAGGAAAGTAGTACAACTCCCACTGGTGGTGGCTCTGCTCTAGGCATAGTTACCCTCCTGGTCCTTCTGCTTTCTAGATAAAGCATACTATTCTGGATGACTCTACTCGACCTCTCCTTCACCGATGAGAACTCTTTGGCATACGAATCAACTGTCGGCAATGGTTGTCCATCAACTTGTTCTCTATAAAAATGAGGAAGTGCATCTCCCTCATCCTCTGACAAACCTTCCACCTCTTCTACCAAGAAGACAGATATCTGTGGAAGAGAGAACCTGTTGTAGCTACGTCTGCATACCTCAAAGTCATCCTCGCAATTCACCCAGTAGTCCTCCATTGTAGGTTTGTGAAAAGAGCGACTACCAAGGCGTGCTGTGTAATGACCCCAAGGATCATATGTGCGTGTGCCAACCAGATACTTGAGTTTGCAATTCTCTAACTCTTGTCTTGCAGCCTTAGCATCAACAACTGTCTTACACCAATATATCCCGAACTGCAAAGGAAAGTTGGCAGCCTATTTACGCTTGTGGTGCAAACATTTATGAACCTCATACAACTGCCTCAGGAACTCCATGAATACTGTCTTATCTTAAGGATAGTGTGGTAGCATAGCTGGATTTCCTGTGTATCCATAGACACGGATGTAGGTGTATGTAGGGAACTGAATGTACCAGTCTGCCCAATCTTCCATTGTCGCTCTAGCAACTGCTGAGATACGAACGTGCAACTCCCGGTCCAAGTTTCTTGCTGTATATGTCAAGAAAGCCTCCTGCACACGCTTGAAATGTCTTTCAACCTTTGTGAACTCAAGCTGATCATAGTAACGATAGACTTTTTGTGCACTGAGTATGCCCACCGTGTTCAACCCTCTAAACTGACCCTGATAGGCGATCAAGTACACGAGGTAGGAACACATATGAAACTGGTGCGCAACTAGAAAACCGGTGATTTGCTCGTGAATAGCATCGTTGATGAAGGATGCCCAATCATAATGTTCTTGCCCAAAGATGATTCGACCAATGATATAATACATCCATGGGTGGAATTTATTGGCCTTTGCATGACCTGAGACACGATTAAGCAGTGTAATCAGATACTCATCTCTATATTCACCACGACCTACATTGTTTGGCAACTTGGTCTTTTTTGTTTCATCCACCTTTCTGTCATCTTACTCTAACATTTATCTAATTCAGCATTGAATGCTTGCTCACTCTGACTCATAGAAATGACCAGACCATCTGGATGCTGAGGAATACCCAGACTTCTCTCGATATCCAAGGGTTTGAAACTACAAATAATACGCCCATCTACTGACTGTATCTCTCGTGCAGCAGAATTGTAATGCTTAATACAAGACATTACAAACTCTACGCAATGAACTGAGAAAGGTATGGAAGCGGCCTCAAGTAACCCGAACTGTTGAATGTTCTGGATTATAGAATCTCTTATCTTGAGTGGATCCAAAACTGCTTCTGGAAGCACCTTATGTAGATTCATATCAACTGTCCCGATGAAGTCATGAGTCAAGACCGACTTGGTCTTGAATTCGAGCTGAGTAAATTGCATTCTGAAAAACTCGCCTGTTGACTATGAACACAGCTATATTCTGACAACTTTTCTGGAAAACTAAAAATAGCCTGCTAAAGCTAAAAATAGCTTGTCAGAGACAAATTTTCACGGAAAATTCTGAGATATGGGTTTTGTTCAGAAAATGATTCTAAGACAACCCAAAACGTCAAAAATGTAAAAATTCGACTTCTACTCAGCCACGCAAAGGAATTTCAGTTAAGAAAATTAGAGCCTCAAGAATTGATGCTCTAGAACAAATTTTCCTGAAAATTCTAGCTCATGGTTTGTCTAAGGAAATTGTTTTGAATCAATCCAGTTGTTTTGTTTTGTCAAAATTTGTCAATTCTTCGAATATGTGAGAGAATCTTAGACGAGAAAATGTAAGAATTCTAGAAGAGAAGAAAGACGTTTTTATTTTTTAAATTATTATTTCTTGTCTTCTTCTGTCAAAAATCCCAAATTATTAGATGAAGTGATTCAAATTGTAAATGGATCCCAAATGATGTCTTTCCTTGATGGATACTCCGGATACAATCAAGTGTTAGTGGAACCCGAGGATAGACTTAAGACAGCATTCACGACAAAATGGGGTACATTCGCGTACCAGAGAATGCCGTTTGGGTTAATAAACGCTGGAGCCACCTTCCAAAGGGCTATGGACATTGCATTCAAGAGTCTTATAGGAAAGTGCATCATTGTCTACATGGACGACCTCACTGTATTTTCCAAGAGGAGGGAGAGTCATGTTGAAGATCTGAGAAAGATATTCCAGAGGTGTAGAAGGTATGGAATTTCATTAAACCCGAAGAAGTGTATATTTGGGGTGACCGAAGGGAAACTACTTGGTCACATAATAACAGAAAAAGGGATTCTTATTGATCCCGATCGAATAGAAGCCATATCAAGAGTCGGCTTGCCATCAAGCCAGAAAGAATTGAAGTCTTTCTTCGGAAAGATAAATTTTGTGAGAAAATTCATAACAGGATTTGCTGAGATAGTCAGACCTTTGAACGACATGTTAAAGAAGGATGCAAAGATAGAGTGGACAGAGCCAGCAAAGAAAGCATTCGAAGAAATCAAACAAGCCATCGTTGATGCTCCTGTCTTGATCAGTCCTCACTACACAAAGCCCTTCTATCTATATTCTTTCGCGTCAGAACATACATGTGCTGCAATGCTTACCCAAAAGATAGAAGAAAAAGATGAGCATCCTATAGCCTTCATGAGTGCGCCTTTCAAAGATGCAGAATTGAGATACCTAAATGTAGAAAAACAAGCATATGCTTTGGTCAAAGCAATCAAGAAATTCCGACATTATATTCTGAGAAGCAAAGTGTTTGCCATAGTCCCAGATGTAGCTATGAAGACCCTTCTAATGCAAAATGAATTGGGAGAGAAAAGGGGCAAATGGGTTACCATAATTCAGGAATATGATGTAGAGATCCAACCAATGAGAATTGTCTGTGGCCAAGCTTTAACACAGACCATCGCCACAAGACCAGGATTAGTGCAACAAGTGTATGAACTACACGAAGTATCTCCTGATGAATGGTATGATGATATCACTTTCTTCCTGCTCAACCACAAGTGTCCTAATCATCTGAATCCAATACAAAAGAGGGCCTTGAGAATGAAAAGCCAGAGGTATATGTTACAAGGAACAGTGTTGTACAGAAGAAACCACGAAGGTGTTTTCCTAAGATGCCTTGGCAGAGAAGAAGCAAAGCAGGTGATGGAACATTTCCATTCAAGGTTTGGAACCGGCCATGGAGGAGCATTAGCAACTGCGCATCAAGTTTTAATGGCAGGCTATTATTGGCCAACAGTGTTCAAAGATGTATACGATCACGTGAAAACTTGTCATACATGTCAGGTAACTGCTGCACGAGAAAGGAACCCAGCTATGCCACTACAACCTGTGATTGAGGTACGACCTTTTGCGAAATGGGGACTCGACTTTATTGGTATGATCAATCCACCTTCCTCCGCGCAACACAGGTATATTCTAACCGCAACCGACTATTGCACTAGATGGTCAGAAGCTCAAGCTTTAAAGTTGTGCACTACTGACATTGTTATTAAGTTTCTAGAAGAGAACATCATCACTAGATTTGGTTGTCCTTATGCTTTAGTTTGTGATAATGGTTCTGCATTTTCTTCTTTGAAATTTTCTAACTGGGCATTTAAATATGGGATTACTTTAAAGTTTTCATCAAACTACTATCCCCAAGGAAATGGATTGGTAGAATCCACGAACAAAAATCTGTTGAATGTTATCAAGTTGTTAGACAAGAACCCACGAGACTGGCATACACAACTAAGGTTCGCTCTTTGGGCGGATAGAGTAAGGATAAAGAGTTCTTTGGGAACATCACCTTATCATTTGGTATACGGACAAGATCCCGTGTTTCCCATACAACTAAGAATCCCCACGTTGCAATTCATGCAAGAATGTCTAGAACAAGAGGACAGAGTGAAAACCAGATTATCACAACTGCTACTGTTGGAAGAGAAAAGGGATCAAGCGTTGGATAATTTTGCAAAACACCAAGGTGTCGTAAAAAGATGGTTTGATCGGAGAGCAAGAATAAAAGCATTCAGAATTTCGGATTTAGTCCTATGTTGGGACAAGGCTCATGAACGAAAGGGAGATCACGACAAATTTGACAATCTATGGAAAGGTCCCTATCAAATCGCAGAGATTCTTGGAGAAAATGCATTCAGACTGAAGGCGTTAACCGGAGAGGATGTCCCATTGCCAGTCAATGGGCAATTCCTCAAGCATTATTTCCAGTCTTAGGCTCCTCGGGAGTCTAGCCTTTGTATATAGTTAGTTTAGTTTCCTTTCCGGTGTGGTTTTCTTTTGCTTTCGGGTTTTCCTGCTTTCTTAGGTTAGTTTCCCGCTTTGCTTTAGTTTGCTTTCCTTAGTGTAGGTGCTGAATAAAAGGGTTCCTTGTTTGTGAGAAAGGTAGTGTTGCTTACACGCACCCTCTGGATCAACCTCACCAAGGTATGTTAGAATTTTTCTTTGGATGAATACTTATGGATAATCTTAGAATCTTTGATTAATTGTTTCTAAAGTACTTTAAAAGTTAAGATTAGTACTTGACTAGAAAGGGAATCATCTATTGTATCCTGAATTTGAGTTTTGCAGTTATTATATCTTCCGCACTTAAAGAATTCTTTGAGTCTTTGTGGTTTCCTAGGTGAAATCATGGTCAAACAAAACAATAAAAAAAATCTTGCTTCAGCGCCACTATAATGCTCAAACCCATGTGGGCTTCATTGCTTACAAGCCAAAGTGCGGAAACAAGAGTGAAGAGAATATCAAAGTAAAAAATAATAAAAAATGAATATCAAAGCATGTTGGCTTTTGGGTGTACGGACATCTCTACAGGTGTGTAATTCAAAATGAAAAATGTAAATCGCCGGAAGTAGAGCAATCTCCGTGAGATTATAGCGATAACCTTGTCGAGGCTATAGACGCTCGCTGGCAGCAAGGCTCTATCCAGGATGCTTTTGAAGTTAAGATAAATTTTACGTAGAAAGCCATGATGGAACCAAAGAACCATATTGATTTCACGAGATAGAAATGAACGCATATTGCACACACTCGTAACTGAAGGATGAAAGCTCTCGATACAATTTAGGATTCCTCTTTCTTTTTGAGTATTTGTCTTAGCTAAAGGAGTAAGTTATTTAGAATTAATTTCGGATTCCGAGTTTTGAAGTAGGTCTTATCTTTGGAAATGTTCAGGAACATTCCTCACGTGGAGTCGCCAAATGTTGTGACCTTTTCACACATCGCCCCATTGCAAATGGGGACCCTAGTAGTTTTCCCTCTGATGGTTTTGCTTCTGAGTTTTGGTCTTTTTGGTGGGGTACTTAAAATTTGAAATTTTGAAGGTCATCCGAGTCATGAAATGATTGTGAACCCGAATCAATGATAGAACATTGCCAAAGCGCTTAGAAGGCCTTGTGGACGAAGATCGACTGTCTATTCAGTCAATTCTGACACTTCCTAAATTTTAGGGTTTTGACCCCGGGCTCCTATTTTTTAGGGACCTTTTTTTGGCATTTTTAGCACATTCTGGGATCCCTATTTTTTAGGGATTATTTTTAGAAAGTTTCTATTTTTGGAAAATTTCTATTTTTAGAAAGTTTCTATTTCGGGAAAGTACGCACAGTTCATGGCTTCATAAAACATCAACTTCAAAGGGTTACAGGAGAAAATGGGTGAAAAATGTTTGAAAAACCAGAAAATACGCCTAAGGCATGGACATGCATAAAGAAGATAAAAATGGCGAAGTGCAAATGAAAATTGCAAATGCTAAGCAAAGTCCGCCCATGCACTTGCAAAAACATCTTGAAGTCCGCCATGTGCAAAAGGCACTTGCAAAATGTAAATGAAGTCCGCCCATGCACTTGCCAAAACATGTTAAAGTCCGCCCAAGGAGTTGCAAGTGCTAGTTGAAGTCCGCCTAAAGGTAAAAATGGAAAATGCTAAGTGAGGATGAAGTCCGCCATGTGCAAAATGGCAATTGCAAAAACATCTTGAAGTCTGCCCATGCAGTTGCAAAAGGTATGTAAAGTCCGCCCAAGGTAACTTGCAAAAAAGTTAGCAAGTCCGCCCAGCAAGATAGATGGCAAAGTGTTGACAAAGTCCGCCATAAAGCAAGTTGCAAAGTGTTGACAAAGTCCGCCAAGCACTTGCAAGGAAATGATGAAGTCCGCCCAGCATAAAGCAAGAGAAAAGTTGCAAAGTAATGTCAAAGTCCGCCCAACACTTGCAAGGAATAAATGAAGTTCGCCCAAACACTTGCAAGTAAAAAATTGCAAAATACTCATAAAGTCCGCTCCAAGAAGGCTGGAAAGGGGTAAAATGCTAAGGGGTGCGCTCCAAGATGATTGGAGATGGTGAAAATACAAGGAAAATTCGCCATTTTGTGAAATTAAATGGCAATTACTAGTGAAAATTCGCCCAAGCATGGATAAAGTGAAAAAATTGCACAAGGCAAATACGCTGGAGTCGTGTATCGCATTGAAAATCGCTTGGATGAACAAAGATTTAATTATTTGCCTAGAAAATCAAAGGATTTGAAAATTTGCCTAAGTCCAGATGATTGGAAATTTAATTGAAAAATCAAATGATATGTCTGGCAAAATTGAAATTCGCCTAAGTAAAAATCTTGGCAAGATTTAAATTTGCAAAGGCACAGAGAGATTTGGAAATTCGAAATTGCCTTTGGAAAAAAAAAATAATAATAATAATAATTAAATATTATTATTTAATTATTTTAACGTACGGGTTGGAAACAACACATAAAATATTATTTTAATATTTTATTTTCCAAAACCCATTTAATGAGAAAATTCAAATTTCTCTAGGCAAATTGCTGAGAAAAGAAAGAAGAAAAATAAACTTCACTCGACTAGCGACGAAATTAGAAACTTTCTTTAAAGACTTATGCTGGAGACGAAAATTGCCATTTGAAAGACAAGTGCCAACCG
This sequence comes from Sequoiadendron giganteum, assembly GCA_007115665.2. NCBI lineage: Eukaryota > Viridiplantae > Streptophyta > Pinopsida > Cupressales > Cupressaceae > Sequoiadendron > Sequoiadendron giganteum. The sequence continues at coordinate 137,930,349 of CM021102.1, read as the reverse complement.
AGTTCAAACTGAATTAATTGGAAACAATTAATTTTTGCTAAATGGGTCGATTTTCTCAGCCTTAAATTGGCTTTGCATTTCATTTTTATTCATTCTTTCAAAAGCGAAGTTGAGAAAATTTGTTAATGCAGAAAAGTTTGTGAAGTTTTATATTTTTTTTGCGAAGTAAAAGGCTGAAAGTGCGAATTTACTTCAGCAGCAACACAGTTTTCATTTGATAGGCAGACTTTACTTCCTCTATTTTCGACAAAGTTTTCTCTTTGCAAGTGATTTAATTCTTTCATTTCCAGCAACGGTTGTTTTCACGAATTAACTCATCAAGTTTGTTGGAATATATTTATGCGTAAATAATTTCTGATTATTAAGTTTTTCATTTGTAGATTTATGCTGAACGCCGGAGAATCATCAAAGAAGAAAATGAAGTTTGCAAGCAAAGGTGCACAGCTGGAGTCTAAAATTATCTCCAAATGGAAGAATGTTGCGGACACTGATCTCAGCCATGTTGACTTGGAGGAATTTCGAAAAAGAATATACGGAAGTGACACACGCATGCCGACTCCAATTGCGCAAAGGATGATGCGAAATGGTATAGTTCAAGCTGCAGGATTTCCGCCAGCAGTCGAGTGCCCGGAGTTGATGGTAGAATGCGCCTTGCACTATAACGCTGAAGAAAGACAAATTGAGGTGCCTGATGGCAGAGTATTGGCATACTTGGGCGAGTTGGCTATACAAGAAACATTTGGCATTTCGGCTTACCACCGAACGTACTACCGGTCGAAGGAGGATGCGCAGAAATTGTACGAAGATAAACAGACTCTTTGCATGACCAACATGAACAAGAACTGGCTCGAAAAACCTAGATGCTCATCCAAGAGGTTGCCCAAGAAATTACTTAGGCCATTTTTTAAGGAAGAATATGAAGACATAGCCTTGTTGTTGAACAGACTAGTAGGCAGTCCTCAAGTAGCGCCTTTTGAAAGTTGGATGTATTACTTCATTGATGAAGTATTTGCTGGGACAAAAATGATCAACTGGTCAAGGATGATCAGTGATAGTATTCATGAACAATTGGTTAACCTGGAGAAAACTGAATCCTTTCATATGGGTTCTTATATTGTGTATTCACTCGCTCGTACATACCGATATACCGGTCTGATATGCAAAGGTGTAGTCGACAACAACGAAGGAGAGCTCAAAGTTTATAACTGCTATCCCCAATTGCAGTTGAGTGAGAAGTCACATTGGCGTAGGGCACATAACGCTTTCCTCATGTACATCACTCGAGTGCTGCAGGGAGGAACGCATCAAAGACTTACACCCGAAGCAAAAAGTTTAATCAGTAAATACGGATCCTGGTTCATCCAGTTTCCAAGATTTACGTACATCCGAATACAGGGATTCACGGAATCTCCTTACAGGTTGCCAATCTATCCTACTAACAAGATGATTTTACTAGAAGTAATCAGGCAACTGGAAACATTCCAGAATATCAAGAGACCGAAGCAGAAAGCAGCTGTCACGTTTCCCTTGTTCATAGGAGACATGGTAGAATCCTGTCCGTCATCGCAGGCAGCAGACAATGCCAGGATAGAAATACAATTATATCCGTTCACCTCGTACAAGTCCAGAGGGGATTTTGATCCACTCAATCACATGGGAATGGTAAACGGAAGGAAATACAGGCACAGAGTTGACCTTGAAGATTTTTGGGCAAATGCTGCCGACGAGTATGAAGTAAGGAGAAGACTTTGGTCAAGGTTATCCTTGAGCATGATCAGGACAACAGAACTTTTCCGTGTACCTGACCAGCTAGATGACGATGAAGTGTACATACAGCCAGGATATGATGAAGGATTGCCGCTCCCTCCTATCAAATGGTCAGAGCCTAAGTGAAGTGATTTGACAACTCTTATGAGACCAGTGGTCAAATACTCACAATGGTGGGTAGATCAGCGGGTACAAACATTGAAGCAACGAGGTGTGCCATTTACCTACGATTTAATGGGCGAAGCTGAATCTTGTTCTTCAAATATTGGCGCTTCTCAAGAAAATGAACGGATTGAGCCTATCAACACGAAGAAGAGGAAAGGCAAAGAAGTGGCAACAAGCAAGAAGCCGATCCTGAAGAAGTCTAAGGCCCTTCACTCAGCCGCATCTGGGAATATCAAGCAGCTACTAATTATGGAAGAAGAATCATGGGGAAATATAAGAATTCCTTCACCAGTGCTTGAAGGAAACACGGAGCCTATGCAGATTGAGCAGGACTTTCACCATTCTCCAACCGGCACAGAGATTTGTGAATCAGATGAGGACCTGAATGACAGGGAAGGCGACTTCCAAGAAGGGATGATTTCAGCCCTAAGGGGGATTCATGAGGACCCGCCGGCACAAGAAATCCAAGAGATTCAGGATATTCCGAACTGCGAAGACAATGGAGTCGAGCAGCCTACAATACCAAACTGGCTTAAGGAAAGAATTAAGGTTAAGGTACCAATTGCAACACCAGAAGCAGATGATATTGACGATTTCTTGACAAGGTTGGAGCAAGTAAATACGAAGAAACCTGCCAAAAAATTCTCTACTATTCAAAGAGATGAGACTGGTAACCGCACAGTGCAAATTGCAGTCCCGACAATTGAGAAACTGCAGGATGAAATTACTCCTGCCGATTATGCCATTACTGTGATTGATATTGGTCCATCTACCAAAGGGCAAGAAGTAGAAGATCTGGACAATTCCGTTTCCACCATTAAGTCCAGATTAGAAAAGGAGACTCAAAAAAAAAGGGAATATAAGATGGAGGTTGAGTGCCTGAAGGAGTATATCCGGCATTTGACAAGGCCACTCAACCAAGGCAACCAATCAAACCCTCTGCTGTCAAATACATCACAAGAGTCGGTAGAAAGTCTTGAGAAAGAACTAACTACTACTAGGGAAACACAAGAATGGATGGCAAGAAAGGAGGGAGAGGTAATGGCATTTGTGGAGAAGTTAGTACACGCTCATGGGCAAACTTCTTCCCTGCTCACAAGGATTGCAAATTTGACTGAGGCATGGGACGGATTGCAAGACTTGCAAGACAGAATCATTCCTTGCCTCCGTGATATAAGGAAAATTCCTAAGCAAAGGTTGATTGACGAGAAGATTATTGCAGCTGGGGCGGCTTACGACTTTAGCAACTGGTATTGCGCATTGGTCTCCCGTAGGGAAATGCTTGAAAAGGTTAAGGCAGAGAGTATCAAGGTCGAGGAGCAAGTAAGGAGCATCCAAAATGGCATCTTTCATATGGCTGCAGATATATTGAACAAAGACATTGTTCGAGAAAATGACTTGTGGCTGGATAATATGCAAAGGGAAGTGCAAAAGATTTTCTCCATCATGCCAATTTTGGGCGAAAATCTGACTAAAGCATTTGACCTGCTGAATATCCGCAGTACTTTCTTGCAGCACGAATCAGAATGGGCAGTTGTCTTTGCTGATTGTGCAGATAGTTTGGACCTGCTGGAATACAATGTCAGCACCTTGCCAGACATTACCATCGAGGAGATTGGCGCCATTGTGTCTAGGTTCGTCAAACGAGGCATTGCATGAGTGGATAAGGATACAACTGCCAGTGGGTGACTCATCTGTCAGTTAACTAATCGATGTTTTGGGCAACCCTAATTAGGGTTTTCGTGTTTGAATCTGGGCCCTTGATTTTGTTTCAATCTCGGCCATTCATTGTATCGGGGAATTCTATAAGTACCCTTTCTTTTTCATTTCAAACGATCGGAAGAAACCAAAAAAATTGTTATTAGAGGATTAGAGATTAGATTTTTGAGTTATAATTAGTTTCTTTTAGAAGTAAGAGAAGAGTTGTATGAAATTGTTGTGAAAACCATTGAGATAATAAAATTCATAATTGCATGAGTTGCTTTGAAACCTTTATTGTCAAATGGGTGCATGGTTGCATATTTGCTCTTTCTCGTAGGATTATTATAGATTAAAATTTATTTGTTAGTGGAGCGAGAGATTGATGGTGAGGATTGAAAGTAACTTAGCTCATACTTTTTTCAAATGGATGCTTTTCATTTGATGTGCAAAGTTAGACTGAGCTCTTGATATAAATGCTTTTAAAACGTTTACTTGAATAATATTGTTTGAATTGATGGTGTTATTTATAGTGAAAAATCTCAAGCATAAATCCCAGAAGATTGCACCTGCTTTCATGTAGTTGTCGTTTTTCGAGACGAAAGTTGCATTTGATCGTTACCGTCTCCTAGTTCCTTAGGATTAGCATAAGATTTCTCACCCCTTTCCTTTTCTTTTTTATTTTTATCCAAAATCAGAAAATCCAAAAGGATACAACATTGCATTCAAACCCTTGCTTTCAAAGTAAATTACTGAAATACTATGCCCCCTTGGGTTACCAGCAAACCTCATACTACCACAGAGCCTATCCGCACCCCAACTTAGGAACATTGGAATTACCTTGTGATCTATCTAGCAATCTTAGCACGAAAGGTGATTTTTATCAAGAGAGGATAGAGCATCTCCGGACACTTTATTCTAGTGTGTTCGTGTGTGTCACAAAACACGCATCAACAAGACGCAAATACCCTTTTGACAAAAGTGACTTTCATCTGAACACCATACTTTGACCCTTGACACCGAGAGTTGGAGCGCTTCGATTCGCGCACCATCTGTCTCTCTGCGTAGTTGAATCAACTTACAAGAGATGTCTCTGGAGGTGACGAAGCAAGAAAACTACTTCTAAGACCTCAAAGAGAAGGGCGCCTTTTTCAAAGAGATGTGTACTTCCCATTCTGTTGTCCTCAATTTTGAATTCTCAAAATTGGACAACCCATATGAAATTTTGCCTAAAATTTATTAATAAATCTCTATGGCACGCATTTCGAGGCACCAAAATTCTCCAATTGAATTGTGCAACCATTGGTATCCATCCTATTTTGCCTTGTGTGAAATTTGGGAACATTTTGACATGTTTTTCCCCTTGTTTTGTCCAATTTCGAGATTTTTGATCAGCATTGCAAATAGGGATCTTTGTGTGTTAGGGCACGTTTTACGAGGTGTTGAGGTTGTAAAATTTTGGATTTTAATTGATGGTTCCCTTGGGTATCCTTTCATCAACTCCCCTTTCCGTTTTTGTAAATTTCTGAGTCATTTTTCTTGTGTTTTTTTCCAATTTCGGGTTTTTAAGACAACATAGCAAAAATAGGAAGTTTTAAGTCATAAAGCAAAAATTGTCAAATCCGATTTTTGCTAAAGTGTCAAAAAGTTCCTATTGTGCTTTAAGTGAAATTGCTAAAGTGCCAAAAAGTTCCTACTTCGACAAAAGCAAAATTGCTAAAGTGCTAAAAATGTCCGATTTTTGCTTAAGTTGTGAAAAGTTCCTACTTTGCTAAAAGCAAAATTGCTAAAGTGCTAAAAAAGTCTGATTTTTGCTTAAGTTGTAAAAAGTTCCTACTTTGCTAAAAGCAAAATTGCTAAAGTGCTAAAGTGCTAAACAAGTCCAATTTTTGCTTAAGTTGTGAAAAGTTCCTACTTTGTCAAAATGAAAATTGCTAAAACCTCAAAAAGGTCCGATTTCACTTGTTTGGCAAAAATAAAATTGCTAAATGAGCCAAAAGTTCCTATTTTTTCCAAATTGTCAAAAGAAAAGTTGTTCAAAGGCTTCAAAAACCCGATTTGGTCCCTTTTTGCCAATCTGAAAATCCCCCCCGTCAAAAAGCATATTTTTCAACATCTTTCATTGTAGACCGTTCTGCTTTGAGTTTCAGGCTTAGATATTGATACCTGGTACTGGCCAACTGCCATTGACGACCAAGGAGGTCCTAACTTTTCTCCTGAAAAAGTGAAAACTACCCACCAGCCTTAAACTGACTTTTAACTGAAACCGACTTCACCACTGTGATCATGATGTGAAATAAGCCAATCAAAACTAATTTCAGCCAATTCTGACAAGTTCCTATTTTTTAGGGTTTTGAGCTAAAAATAGATTTCAAAAACCCTAATTTTCAAAATTTTCAAATTTTGCCAGTATCTTCCTAGCATCACACTGACTAAAAGCCCATACTTTATTTGCCCAAAAACTGAGTTTTGACCCCATATTTACAAGGTTTAGACCATTTTAAGCAAAATGCCTTAATGAAGCAAAAAATTTGGTTTGGGTACAACACAAGGTATGTTGTTTGCTTTCCATTTGCCATTTTTCTCTTCCATTTACCTTGCCATTATCTCACTAGTCTTATCATTTTTCCTTCCCATACTTGTAAAGTTTACTTGTAATAATGTTTTTCCATATTGCAAGTAAGTCACCTTTCATTTGCACTTTCAGTCAGCCTTCCAAAACCCGAAATTGAGCTTTGGCCTCACTTTTGCAGCCCCTTTGTCTCATTCTTGTTAGTCTTATTTGCACACATGACCTACTAAATCAATAATATAAGACATGGGCCTTATTTTTCAAGCAAATTCCAAGGCTGGAGAAAGATACAAAGAAAGTACAACATCAATGATCTGTAGCAACATGAGGACTTCATTGAAAGAGGATGACAACAAAATACGATGTTTTATGTCAAGGGGCAGTTATATCAAGTTGCAATACAGATTTATGAAGATGAAGACGCTCCTAGTCATGTCTAGAGAGCTAGGAAAGTGACAAAGCCATACAAGAAAGTGAATAAGTGACATGAATGTTTGATTGAGCATAGAATGCTTTCAAAACAGAGATGGAACAGTGTTTTCCAAACAGTAGCATGAAGACCCAATCAAGGATGATGTAGTTCAAGTCGTGTCTTTGGACACTTAAAATAGTTTCAATTATGTACTTGTAATTTAGTTTTGACAAATTACATGTAAAATGGAAAATTGTAATTGCAAGTAATCATATTACTTGCAAAGTTGTAAAATGTAATTACATGTAAATCTTTACAAGTCAAATCACAATTTGGATTGTAATTTTGAATAAGTCAATTACAGTTAGTTAGCGGTTGAGAGATTTTCTCAAGTTTGTTGAGATCCTCCCACCTTTTTCTCAAGGCCTCTCTCCTATAAATACTTGAGGAGGTCCTTTGTAATTTTTATCTTTTGGCAATGCAACAAAACTCTGCCAGTTTGTATGTGCACTCTAAGACTTTGAGCTTAGATGTAAATCAGATTGCAATCAATAAAAGAGGCAAATTGCTTTCAAACTTTGTGTTGATTCAAGGTGTTATGTGATGACATTTTCTACATATTGATTGTGAGTTTTGTGGTGTTATACAAGAGGGATTCAAGCTGAATTTTGCAGACTTTGAGCTGCTTATTGCGTTTGGAGTTTTAGATTGGTTTTCAGATGTGATACTGCAGACTTTGAGTTGTTTGTCGCATTTGAAGCTATTGTAGAATGCTCAAGCAAAGGGGGTAACTTGCAGACTTTGTGTTGCTTTTATTTTCTATGTTTGTGCATAAAAAGTGCATCATGTAATTAGACTTTGAGCTGCTACATACTGCACTTGGTTACCAGAAAATCATCTAAAAAGGTTGATAGGAGAGTAAGTTGTCAAAGACTTTGTGCTTTCAATTTGTTTTCCCGTCCCGGAGGAGCAACGGAGGACTTTGCGCCTTTATGGAAACTTTGTTTCTTTATTTATTTACTTCATTAATCATACATGCTTTCAATTGTGATTCTTTTCTGAAATAAGAGAAAAGAATAAGTGTCTTTTCTAAAAAGAGAGAACAAGACAGATTTTCACCCAGATTTAGAGTAGATTTACAATTAAAGTTTATTCTTGAATTGTTAAAATAGAAAGCAAAGGGGGAGCCTTCCCTTTGAAAATAGGAGAGTTTATCTCACGTACTGTGGCTAAAACCACAATTTTGTACACTTTCCCAAGTATACAAAATTTTCAACCAACACATACTTAGCCATTTTCTGGTTGCTTTCACTTTACAGTATTCTCACACTGACCTCGCACGTACAAGCGTTTGCCAAATCCCAGAAGCTGACAGCTGGACTCATTGGATAGCTGGAGTAATTGCGCACAAGTCTCATGAAGACTGCGAATGCAAATAACCCCATCTGGCAAGCCTAAAAGTTGGGCGCCCCTAGCCTATAGATGTGCAGTTGTGTATCGCCATGTTTCTCCATCCTCTGATTTACGTGCTCAATAGAACCTCTGTCACGATCACTTGAAATGTCAGATCGTCTTGCGAACTGATGCATTGTGAAGCCAGACTAGATTAGAGAAGACCTTAGGAAGACCTAATCTGCAATTTCATCCATCTGGGAAGCCAGACTAGATTAGAGAAGACCTTAGGAAGACCTAATCTGCAATTTCATCCATCTGGGAAGCCAAATTCAAGGGCGCCCCTGAGCTACAGGGGCACAAAAACCATGAACATCACAATTTTTGTGACATGCATTATGCTTGTAGTCTTAGCTTCTGACCTTGATAACCGGAGTTCTACACTATATACACCTTCGCTTGATAGCTCGTCGAAGAGCTGGGCTAATTCTGAAGAGACTGAATCCATTAGCAAGCACATGCAATGAGATCTGAGCCTCCAAAAAGAAGGGTGCCCCTGGGCTACAGGGGCGCAGATCTGTTTTCTGTTTGAAAATTCATCTGTCTTTGCTTTAAAAAACACTCCTCCGGCCACTAAATTGACCTTGTAGAAGTATAATCTCGTCGTGAAATGCTCCTTCATCATCCCATACTCTACTCTGGATCTCAAGTTCAGGTTTTGTGCTTCAGGTATTCACCAATTGTTGTTGACGGCTGACATGACACTGACCAAAGTCCATACTTGACCCGCCCAAAAACTTGTATTTTGACATCATTTTAACAAAGTTTAGACTCTATAAGAAAAATGCCTTAATGAAGCAAAAAAATTGGTTTGGGTACAACAATTATCAATTTTATTGACCTTAGCTACCTCAAGATTTACATTCACCATGAGTTTGGCCAAGCCTTGGCCTTTGACCAACTTTGTTGTCTAAACCTCAAAGTCATAATCTTGGATCTTATTGATTCGTCTACATCTTTTTTGTTGAGTAAGGATATCTTTTACCGCTGCATGTGGCACATATGCAACAAAAAAAAAAAAAAAACTCCTATCAAGTATGGCCTATATTTTAAATCCACCCCTTGCAAAGACTTACTGAAGATTGCAATAAGCTGCTCATATCCATCCTTATTCTTTTGGAGCAACATAGCAACAATAGTATGGTAGGAGGCAAATGAAAATATTTGCAAGGGTTTGGAATAATTTGAACTTACCAAGACCAACACGTTTTTATGTGTTCCTCAATTCCCAAAAATGCCTCAATAAGTTCATCAATCAATGTGACTAATTGATCCTTCTTCAACATCTTGAAGATCGCTTTAGTCTTTTCAACAAAGTTTGGTTCGAATCTCCTTAAGAAGTTGATCTACCTGAAGGACTACACTCCCTTGAATGTAGCAAGCTTGGGAATAAGGTTGATTGCTCTAAGTCTTTCTAGATCAATCCTTACTCCATCCTTGGACACAATGTGTCCAACCAACTTTCCTTCTTCAATGACAAATATACTTTTTTTGGGATTCAAAGAATCCCCATATTCAAGGCATCTTTTAAAAGCTTGTTCCAAGTTCCCAAACTCTCAAACTTTGTGACTTGAAGAACAATGTGACTTTCTTTCATCTTTCCTTTCTTCTTCACCTCTTTCTTCATATTATTGTCGCATTGTTGCAAAGTTCACAAACTCGCAAACCTTGCGACATGAAGAACCTTTCACACTTTCACAAAGTTTGCTAAGTCACAAACTTTGAGACATTTAGAACTTAGAGAACTTTTGAATTTTTCCTCTACCACTTCCCTTTACTTTCTTTATTTGTTTGCCTTGTTGCAACTTTTGAAAACAAACAAACCATGTAACAATTTTACAAAGTTCTCAAACTCACAAAATTTGTGATGTCAATTGTCTAGCAACTTGTGAACCTAAGACCTAGAAAAAAATTTCTTTGTCTAGGTTTCAAGGAATTCACAAACTTCCCGAAATTTATAACTTGAACACAAATGTTTCTTATGCTTAGACAATTTTGGGATTTTGACAATTTGGGAAAATAACCTAGGTATAAGGAGGGAAATTAGCAACATAGAGAGACACTTTGAACATATGGGGTCCATTGAAAATATCTCAGATCAGGCATAATTGATGGGAAAAACATGGCAAGGGCACAATGGGGCAAGGACCTAGGCAATTTTTGCGAATTTTGAGGCCTGCAAATTTGGACACTTACAAAAGGAAAGGTAGACATTCATCCCAAGTACAATGCAGCTTGCAATTGTAAATTTTGAGAAGATGAACAATCATCTTGTTCACCACTTTAGTTTTTCCATCAATCTAAGGATTGAATACAATGGACTTGGTCAACTTTGTGTCCATCATTGGCGTGCTATCCAAAATTTGCTCGAAAATCTTGTCTCACAATTAGTTACTTTGGTTGATGGTAAATAGCAACCAAAATAAACCTATACGTTTTTAAAGTACCACTATTTTGTTTTTAAAACTTAGGTAGCCCTTTTTCATGGTGCAAGAATTGTCATCCTTGAGAATCTATCTACTACTACATGCAAACAATCATTCTCATGCTCAACAGTAGTTAAACCTAAAGGAAATTCATGGGAAATAATTCTCAAGACTTGTCCAATGCCAACAAAGGAGTACATGTTCTTTGCTTCTTGTTTTTCAGATTAGCTATGACAGAAGTAGTAAAGGATCAGATATAATTTGGAACATAAAACTTGAGATATGGCCAAAAGAAATGCTTTTTCAATAGTACAAGAGTCCTTACAACTCTGAAGTGAACATCAACTTCTCATTCAATACAAACAAGTACCCCACATGACACAAAAATCCATCCTACAAGTGACAATATCAAATGGACTTTACTACAATGAAATCAGTGATAGATATTGACAAAGTCTAAATCTAAATTGTACAACTCTGACCAAGAGTTGGTCTTGTGTCAACATGCCCCAAGAATAGAGGGAAGAACATGGACCAAATATCTACTCAAACAATTTTCTACAAGATTGCCCATAGAAGCAAAAATTCAAAAAAACTCACAAGTAATCAAGTCTTGCCAATTTGAACCATCATGCCATTCTAATTAAGAAAATCTCACATTTTTTTCAAAAACAAGCAACCTAGGAATAACTTTTCTTTTAAATACTATCTTATTTAATTTATAGCTATCAAAAAATTCATATTTTTACAACTACTAAATCTTTTAGATTGCCAATTTTGAATTTTCCCAAGTTTTTCAAGTTTTAAACCTAGGTAATTGAGTTTCATTTACACTTTTGCAAGAGCATGTTAATGTCATGTAAATGGAATGATACTATGGGATTAAATATTCCCTTCTCATGCCTAGTCTTCAAGTGGAACTACTGAAGATTGAAAGAATATCTCTAGTACTTTTTTGCTGCAATTTATTAGCATCTATAAGAGCTGCAAAGGTTTGAGATCTATGTGGATGATGCTCTCCTTTTCCAATATGTAGTGATTCCATTGGTTAAAACCCAAGATAATGGCATAAATCTCTAGATCATATTGGGGATATTTTCCTACCACAAAATTAAGTGTCTTGTAGTGGTTAGCAACTATATGACCAAATTGAGTGAGGTATGCTCCAAATGTATATTCATATGCAACAATCTCAATCTCAAGCGGTTGCTGAGAATCAAGTAACAAAAGCACTAGCATAGAACAAAGCTTGAATTCAATTCCTCAAATGTTTTCAATTGTGCAATTAACCAGCTATAGCTATCAATTTATTTTTCTATTTTTAAGAATATTGCATCTTTTAGTTTGTCAAGTTTTCCCAAGTTTTTCTTGTTTTAGACCTAGATAATTCAGTTCCATTTACACTTTTGCTACATCTTGTAAATTCCATCTAAATGAAATGCTGCTATAGGATTAACACTTCCTTTATTATGCCTGACGTTCCAATGGAACTGCTAAAGATATGAAGATCTCCAATGATACTCTTGCTGCAATTTTTTTAGTCTAAAAGAACTAGAATAGTTTGTGATATATGTTGATGATGGTCTCCTTTCTTGGAATGTAGTGATATCACTGCTTAAATGCCTAGTCAATGACATAAATCTCTAGATCATATAAGGGATATTTTTCGTACCAAAACAATAAATGTCTTGTGGTTAGCAGCCATATGAGTGAGGGCTGCTCCAAATGTATAGTCATATGCATCAGTCTCAATCTCAAATGGTTGTTGAAGATCAGATAACACAAGCACTAGCATGGAACAAATCTTGAATTCAATTCCTCAAATTCTTTTAGGCATGCAATTGACCAACTGAAAATTGTGGTGGCACCACCTTTGGAAACTTGGTTCAAAGGCCAAGTACAAGCTTCCTATAAAAAAATTTCAACCCCAAGAAACTACAAGTCTTATGAGGATCTTTGTTGTAGGCTACTCTTGAATGACACAGATCTTGTTGAAGCCATGTGAAATCCATGTGTTTCAACCAGTGTTACAAGACTCGCCCAAACTCGGCGAGTACTCGTGAGTCTCGAAGCGAGTAACCCTAAACGAGTCACAAAGACTCGGCTGCCGAGTACTCGCCGGACTCGCCGGACTCGGCAAACTCGCCAAACTCGCCAAACTCGGCAGACTTGCCGAGTCTCATGCCTCAGACTCGGGCATTTTATGTTTATTTAAAAAAAAAAAATTCAATCTTTCGTTTACAATTTTTTTAATTAAATGGTGTGCACCATGAAGGTTTGTGTGGTTTTGAAGGTCTTCATTTGGGCTTGGTGGCGGGGGCTCCACCCCTCGACCCCGTCCTGTATCGCGACAGAGAGCACGCGAGGGGCGCTGCCCCGAGACCCTGCGAGGGGTGCTGCCCCGAGACCGCTACCCCTTGACCCCGTTGGGGGCGCTGCCCCCAGACTCCCACAAGGGGGGTTGCCCCTTGACCCCGCTGGGGGCGCTGCCCCTTGACCCCGCTGGGGGCACTGCCCCCAAACCCCCGAGAGGAGCACTGCCCCTCAACCCCATTGGGGTGTTTCCCCCAAACTCTCATCAAACTATATGTCTAAGCATGTTATAGGCCAATGATGAATCATGATCATAAAACCTACAAAATACATATCCCCTGTTGCAAATCTTTGCATCTTTCACAGTCAAAGCCATAATCAAGGACTATCTTGTTCCATACATTAGACAACAAAACATGCAGTCTTGAAAGCTACAATAAAATTTTAATAATATATTCCTCACTTGAATATACATACTAATCATTGAGACGCAAGCAAATATCATGGCTACATCATCATCTAGGACCTATCTTAGACACTAGCGCATGACTTGTCGTGATGTTGGGATGAGTAATCCAAACTCTTCTAAGCCATAGACTTATATTTTTAGTTTTGATATTTGTCTTGATGCCATGGATTTCATATTCCACGAGTTTTGTATACATTTGACAATATTTATATATCTGAATGTGTTATTTCCTTCAGCTAGAACTTGCGTTTATACTTATGTGATCGATGTATGTTTGTGTATGGGATCATAGTAATTTCTATTTGATGATGTTATTGTGTCTTTAAGGTTTATTTACTAAAGGGTGCATGAAACAAGCTTTAAATTCTTAAAAATCTCTAAATTTCTTGGGTTTTTCTATTTGCCGAGTCTTGGGCGAGTCTGGGCTCCGAGTCCAAGTCCGAGTCAAAAATCGGCTTGCCGAGTCCGAGGCGAGTCCGAGTCTTGTAACACTGGTTTCAACAATATACCTAAGATATAGTATCTCCTCTATAGAAAAAGAACTTGTTCGCTATTGCTCACCCCTAAAGGACCTCTTCTACATGTTTGCAAACAACTTGTGTTGACAGAAAATTTTGTGCACTCGCTAAATATTAAATATAGCATGGATGTCTATCCTATGTTTTGCTAAAGATGACAATGTCATCAAGATAAATAACACAAATTAATGTAGTGTATGACCAAAGAATGTCATTCATCATTGACATGAATGTCAAAAAAGCATTCATCAAGCTAAAGAGCATAACAAGAACTCAACAAGAATTTAAGGCTATCTTTTCAGATGTTTGAGGGCTCAACAAGAACTCAATAATACCCTAACTTGAGATCTATCTTAGTGAAGAACAATGGAGCTGGTCTAATAGGTCTTCTATCCTTGGAAGAGGATAGAAGAGCTTCCCAATGATCTCGTTGAGAGCCCTACTCTTGATGCACAACCTCCATGTCCCATCCTTTCATGAAAACACGATGGAAATTTTGCAAGGCAAAGAACTAGGCCTATTATCCTTTTTCCAAAAGTTCAAAGATCTGCTATTTGATCTCTTTGTTCTCTATAAAGAGTTAGTCCAAGAATTGAAACAATAGTATGCCTCAACACACACTACTTGAGCACTTCAATGGGGAACTGAAAAACATTCTTGCATTCTGTAACGACCCCATCCTTGGGTAATTAAATTTTTTCCAACATTTCACTTCAAACATATAAAAGTAACAAGTAACAAGATATTACAATAAAATTCTTCCTTTCTTCATTGATAAATACATGCAAGTTACAATATATATTTCCACATGAATTCCATTTTCATTGCAAATATAAATCAAAGTATAAAAGTAAAACAATTACATACATAGCTCATAAGCTTTTGCACAAATAGTAATAAGACGGTCCAGGTTCCCTTCCTTTCAAATCTTGGTGTATCTGTCGCCTGCTGTGGAGGAGAAACATCACTCAGGTGCTTTTCTGCCAACCACGGACTATTAATGCGGTCCCCCGCACATCTATCATTCAATAGATGGCCCTCCCTTCGAACGAAGAGATTGGTAGAGTATCCGGCTGTGACAACCCAACTGAGCATAGTGTTGTGTCCTATACATCTAGAACTTGCTATTTTACAATCCCGAACTAGCATGAAGGATCACAATGAACTAACAGTGTAGTCTCAACTATCTCACATTTAAGTAGATGTCGTACATTCCACTACTTTGGCCAAAGTATTCTCATTCAGTACTTCAAATGAAGGTCATCTATCATATACACTACTCAGGGCCGATTTGACTTAAGGCTATCTTACACTACGCATAGGTATCGTCCTCTACTTTTGGATAATCTTTTATCCCAAACTAACCTACAACATATTAATCTACTAAGTAATTACACAAGATAGGTATATCCTGTTTCAGATAACCTACCTTTAAACAATCTACTTCAAATAGTTACATAAGAGAGGTATATCCTATTTTAGACAACCTACCTTCAAACAATCTACTTAGAAACGAAACAGTCTATAAGTGTCTCATACCATTCCTCCTAATCAGGAAATATTTATCCTAGGAGTACTTTAGCTTACCTCAATTATCCCTATAACTTAAGCTAAAAAGACCTTACTAGACCACTATTTATATTTCATTCCTAGCATCTAGTATCTACTTCACACATATTCTCCTTATATGGAGATCATACTGTATAGGCTATGCACATACAAAATGCAATCCATCCAAACACATTCCCTTATACTTAATAATCGCTTTCCCAAATGAAGTGGAATAACAATTTCCCCTTTTTCCCTTATATTTAAATTGCAGACAAGCCATTCCCTTTAGTCTATGCAATTACAGGAAACAGAATTTCTCTTTTAATTGACTGATCCACCTATGTTATAATACAATTTAATGCATGAAATAATCATATGGTTTCTTCTATTTATAAACTAACAATAGAGATATTAAAGAATGTGACACTCATGCTTGTTTCCTTAAGCTGGCCTCCTGGTTGCTTGCAAATTCTTCTGATTCAGTTGGTAACAGCTCCTCTGTACCTTTCCTTTCAATAATCCCTTTTCTCTTATCTGTTCTTTTCAGATATTAACTTCTTAGCTGAAGCTCAGAAAGACTGGAGTAATAATTTTTGGTAATGTTGGTTACTACTTTTCTCAAAAATGGTTTCTACAGCAGGTGCGTACATACATATATGCAGCATATGAAATTCTGAATACTCGAACAGAATGGCAATGGTGAATTGTGACTTATAGAATGCAAATTCGGATTTTAGTTAAGGCAAATTGTGAATTGGTAAACTGATAAGCAAATGAACTCTTATTTATAGAGTTCGGATTCTCATGCTATCCTACAATTTTGGCATGAGAATCAACACCTCCATTCATTTGAAAGTGTCAAACTCATGGTGGCAGCATTTCAGAAGCTTAATCAGCTTTTTAGAAGGTGAGTTGACCTCTCTTTGTGAAGAACGATTCAAACATCACATGGTAAAAATGGTTGAGTGACACCTACAGGCGTCCTCCTGCAATGGCGTCCAAAACTGGCGGATTGTTTCTCAGTGGAAAACCTCCCAGCTCAAAGGCGTTCCATCTGGCCCTTATTTCTGATCTCTTACAAACTGTTTCAGAAACGCGTCCTTGCATTTTCCGCGACCAAGTCCATTGCGCGCATTTGCAGCAGCGCATATTCATTTTCCAAAAGTTTCAACTATATCAATGAAATGAAAGATTTGTAGTTGGTGTTTTATTCCCAACTTTATCACGGTGGAAAGAATTCCAAATATTTCAAACGCACAACATAGCTTATTTCCCATGGTGAAAATATTCGATATTTTCCAAATGACTTAAAATGCTAAGTCCTTTACTTTCCAAAGATTTTATATATTAAATATATATATAAATTCTTTTATATATATATAATGTATTACATTATATATAGTCTATTATAGTTTTATTTCTCCTCAAAATAAATATATATATATATATATTTAAATGTTTAATATTTAAATATATTTATATATACCTATATATTTATTTTGGTAAGACTATAATAACATATATATTTGTATAATATTATATATATATATATATATATTTACATTTAAACATATATATACACATTTGCACAATAATCATTTAAATACATGTATTGCAAGCCAGTCAACATACTTTCCATATACCTATTCATGCATATATGTGTATATATGTTTTAACTGTAAATTCAAGGTAATATAATAATGTTATAATTACACATAATAGGTAGTGTGTATATGTTTATAGATGTGTATAATCCATTTATACTGTCACGTGTATGTATGTGTATGTATGCCATGTCAACACATACGTATGGCATAATAATTAGCCCATCATATGTCGGTATCGCCACGTCATACATATTGATACATACATATGAGAGATACATGTATACAAATATACACCCTGCCTATGTACATATATCCATTCACGTTCCACATTCAAGGTCACAGAACAATAAATCAGGTTTACAAGTAACACCACTCACAAAGCACAAAAAAGTAACCCAAAACTCCTAAAGCCTATGGATGACTTATCAAGACCAATCCTATTTGACTCAGTTCCTCTAAACCTTTAGTGAAGTGTGTGTATGCTCAACTGATTTACTTTACCGGTTATCCGACCAAGCCCCTCTCCCGAGTGATGTCTCCCCTCTGCCTGGAGGAATCGTTCATGTTCCTGCATCCATTGCCACAAAACCATGGCAGTTACTTGTTCATAACATTTGCAGTACTTATACAAATATATCAAGTTTAAAAAGCAAGGTTCATTACCCTCCTATTCACATATATGCAATATTTCACCATGAATTACATCAAATGAAACAACATTAAATGAGCTAACATACACATTGATAACAAGGTACAAGCATCTCCAGATTTCACATTACATTCATTTCTACCTTTTATATCACTAGTAAATAGTAACCTCACAATTTGGGATGTAACACATTCCTCCAACAATTTGTTAAAAGGAGGTGTGATTTCAACTTATTCTACAAGGATTCCTCTCTTAAGTTCAAGTCTCACCATTAAGAGCACAAATTTCATACAAGAACTCACTGGCTTCTTGCACACCAATAAATGAAATCTTGGGGATTACTTCCAATATGTGGTATCTCTTCTCAGAAGCATTTAAGACAAAATTCCTTCCATATGTTTAACATATTGTATGTGAATGATAAAGATATATTTTTTCAAGTAGTACATCACATACCTCTACTAGCATTACATTGCAAGGGATAACCTTTCTCAAAACTCAAGCTAAATCATCCAAGGGTGAACAGTTGTGAGTGAGGTGTCCATGACATGTTCAGTCTTTAAACTAGTTCTAGAGAAATCAGGTTCTTTTGACTCTCATTGTCAACAACAAAGTGTATTGTTCACCCATTGGCCCACATTTTGAGAATGGAACAATCTTTTTGCCTCTTTTAGATCTGGATTGGAAGATAAAGTTATGGTGGTGGTTGTTGCAATGGAGCAAGAATTGAATTCCATAATCTATTTTCCTTTATGTTGTGCAGATGTAGTATTCTTCTATACAAACAACACTTTCCAAGAACTTCATTCCTTAATAGAGTGGCCATAAGAATTGTGTATCATTCACCATTTACTACTCCTTTTGATCTTCAAGGGTTGTGTTGATCTTCAAAAAATGACACAAAGGTCCTTTTCCTTCTTGCTTTGAGTTTGCCTTGCTTCAAACTTGGAGTTCTTATTTTGTGACTTGTCCTAGGACTTATGGTTGGCCCATGCTTCAAATTTGCAAGCATATCTCAAGGGGCTTTTCCGAAGGAAGAGTTACGGAAGAAGTCCATGTCATTTTGGATGTATGGTCTGAATCCTAACCTATCCTTCAAAATGATTTTTTTTTTCTTCTTGGATATTCAATTTAGAAGTTTAAGTATGGAATTTATCAATAACTTCTTGAACAAAATGGCTGCAACCTTGACAAACTTGGAAAAATTTGATATATTGGTCATCATAGTTTCCAAATAGTCTTCTTTCAAGGCTTCCATGAAACCATTCCAGATATCTACAGATGCCACATCATCCTTTGGTTATTCCACCATTTCCTTACATACAAAGGAAACTCTCAATAGTGATCTTTTCTTGATCAGTCATCAAACAACTTGTCATGTCCCCGAAATAACAAAACCATAAAGACCAAGTGTTAAAATACAAATCAATTAATAAATAAAATAAATAGCAATATTAATATTAAATATAAAATAAACGTGTATCATATCAATATAAAAATATATAAATATGAAATAACAAATATAATAATAATATATAGGCAAATTATTGTTATTACATTCTAGTATTAAATAACTTAGTATCAAAAATAATAATAAATAAATATTATAATCATTACACATCAAAGATTGTAATACATTAGAATAAAATAATAATAAGATATTAGCAAATTGTTTTATTATTATACTTTAATGTTCAAATATGTTCAATAGAATATCAAAATAAAATAATAAAATAAATAGAAATCTGAAATATCACAATTATAGTAATAATATATTATTTTAAAAATAGATATTATTGTGATAATAAAGGCAGCCATTAAATCTAACAAATGGATGTATTTTATGAAAAGTCACCTCTTTCACCAAACAATACATTCCCCCAATGAGTCACCTACCTTGAATGGTATAAATAGAAGGAAAAAAAATAAGGAAGGGGGAAAAAAACATGGAGAAATAGGATTTGCAATATAGAACAACAGCAACAATTATTGTTACACATTGGAATATAGAGCCATTTAATATATATATTATTTAATAGGCATGCAAGTATATATGCATAGATATAGATAAATTTTATAATGAATAATATGCAATGAATAAAGAATATATATGAATAAGGAAAGAATAATTATATAAATATATATATATGAATACTAATGGATATAAGTAAAAGAATAATTATATATATGTATATAAAGTATATATATATGTATAAATACATATACATGATTATGCAATAATGATACTTATAAGTAATGATGACTCTTTAATATAAACATAAGTAGATTATGTATATTTATGAATTGTCCTCATCCTATGATCAATTTAGTACAAGGTTGAAGGAAGCGAGTAAGGAAACATGGAGAATTATAGCAACTTAGGTGATGTATCCACTTAGCAATAATATTTAGCATATTTGAATATAAGAAATAGATATTTCTAATTTGATTATTGGTGTAATGTTTTCTTTAGTATTATCATGATGATAATGATGTTGATATTAACTTAAAGAATTAGTAATAAATGCAAATGTATTTGATTACTAAAAGATTGTCTTCTCTGTGTTTGTAAGCCTACTAGGGTGGAAGGGCCTGAGACAGGTGGTGCCTAAAAACCCCACTTAACAATCCGCTGCGGCCATGGAGGGGTGGGGGTCCCACTTAACAATCCGCTGCGGCCATGGAGGGGTGGGGGTCCCACTTAACAATCCACTGCGGCCATGGAGGGGTGGTAGGCTCGGAACCCCTTATAAGCTCCACTGGCTTCCCCCCAGTAGGTTGAGTGTCTTTCAAGGTGATGGCATAGGTAGAGAAAGCAGGTACAAGTGTTTCCTCTAAGCACGCCACTCCGAGACGTTCATATCGCTCAGGGCCAAGGGGTGGGTTGTCCTGATAGGACGCTTGTGCTCTTGGGCTTAGATGGATAGCTTTGGGCGGCTCTACCCATGCCACTCCTCATATGTCTTTATTAGTGATTTGTGATTATATTTATATTTGGATATCTAGATATTAATGCTAACAGATATATGTACATGTGGAAATATTAAATGTAGACTTCAATCCAAGATTACTTAGTCAAAGAGAACATTCATTTGAAAAAGAAGAAACCCTAAACCTAATTAACAAGTGAATTCTACGGCAAATCGGGCAAGGGACATTACACAACTGATTGAGTTCCTAATATGAGAAAATGAGGTTTATCCAGTTATCTAGAGCATCAACATCTATTTTATCTTCAAACATGAAGATATCCAAATTAACTTGTACATTGTACAACATTTTGCCACCAAATTCTCTATGTGTTGATAAAGTTGGCAAGCCTAAATGAGTATGAACTTGTTGTAGGAGTTGATCAAAGCGACTGACCAATCCAATTTTTTCACATGTATCATGTTGCTCTAAATCTTCCCTCTACAATTGCAAAGCATTCTCCAACATATTTTGAAACATCTTTAAAGTCATTAGGTCTGCCCTCTGCTTAGATCATGAAGGTAAAATAAAGGATCGCGGGTTTTGAGACCAAGCTTCTTGTAGTCACTCCTTGTGTGAGTGGGAAAACAAGATGAAGAGAGGGCTTCGGATGAGAAACTCTGTTGCCACCAAGACATGATAATAAAGACAATCTGCTACCACAAATCCAAGGCTTAGGTGTGACATGGGGAACAACATTGTCAAACATATTCAGACATATTATGAATTAAAGCAAATGAGAAGATGATAGAGAACAAAAAACAAAGAGATTACAAGAACAATAAATGACTATGCCAAAACTACAATGCAAAGTTGCATTATACAAATTTTGTGTTCAAAGATTTGAGAGGTTATATGCTGCAATATGTCTACCGATTGATGTTTATCTACTCCATGTCTACTCAAAGAATGAATATAAAGCATTAATATGCAAGTGTTGAAGATGAAGTGATTTCAAGGGAGTTAAAGCAATGCAATCACTCATCTTTTTGTCATTTTCTTGAAACTATGCAAAAGAATTGTGCAGAACAGAATGGCACTGTCAGATCTGTGCAACATAGAATAAAAGAATAGAGCTTTGAGGTTTGACCCCAAGTGCTTTGGGAGGTTCTAAATCTTGTGGTGAAGACAGCATATGGTCTAGCAGCTGGCCTCTTGAGCACTTTTGTACTTCACGATGAGCAAAGCGCACAATCCTCCTAGATCAATCATGCATTACTAATCATCTCATGCAAATGATATCTTGCATGAAACCAAATGATTCATACGAAAGCAAGTGGACAACTTTGTAATCCTAACTATGTAACTTAATACTCCAAAATCAAATGCCCTTGCAATGCACAGTTAGCTAAAGTCCATAAATCATATTAACACAATTGTTCTCAACTATTATAAACATTAAATTTATTGATTTGTAATTTTTTGGAAATGCTCATTCTTGATTATGAAACATAGAATGGGGTCAAATTGTTTTCCAGACTATATATGTTTATTGCAATTCCTCAACTCTACTGATGATACAAACAAAATTATATGATTTCCATCTTCAAACTGGAACAGATATTTTTACCAAATCTTCATCCTTATTTCTTCATTGTGTGCTTGTCCATTCTTTTGATCAAGTTATGGAAACACGAATTCTAGTTTTCTATTCTTTTGGCAGGTAAGAATTTCTTGATATTATTTTATAATATTTCTCATGGCTTAGAATGTTGGTTCATTTTCCAACATTCTTTTAGTTGAAAGGACCTTCTGTATCTATCCTAGCAGGTAACTTGGTCATGTAGCATGGAAATATGTAAATGATATTCCATTCTTGCAACTTTCAGTGACACAGGATAATTTAACAAACTATTAATAATGTAGATCATTTTTCATAACATTAAGTGTCTGCATGCAACTTAATCTGACTTTCCAGAATGTTGTTTGAATTCAATGACTACCACTTTTTAAGCCTTATATGACTTCTGATAGTGAAACATAAATCAGTGTTGATTTTTGCTTTCTTTGGCTGAGAATCTGATTATAGTTCTGGTGCCATAAATTTACCTTGCTTTTCTCTTTATGTGATGACCTAGTTTACTAGTTACTATTCTAATGTGGATGTCCAATTATTCCTTAAATAGCAGTTTTTCTTTTTTGATTAGTAAAATAGTCACCCTCTCCGTTTACTTGAAATAATCACAACAATTAAAAATATTGCGCATGCCAACTAAAATTTAAATTAGATTCACTAATGAGGCCAATAAAGAAAATGTAGGTAATGCTGAACTGAGAATTTGTGTTTCCTCTTACCTGTAAGCATCCCCCTTCAGAGACCAACAGCACAACTAGGGTTTTCTTCTTTAGTTCTTTTAACACTTCTTCAAGATAAAAGTCAGGAGAGGCAGAATTGTGTGGTGTAAATACATGTATCTCATTGTTCTTCCTAGCATTCTTGAACATTTTTGGAAGGCTTTTTACAACCAAAACATCATTCGCAAGCGCCGCAATAAAGTGATCCTCATTATAAAGGTAGCCAAAACTCTTGAATCTAGAGCTGCCATAAACAGACTAGCACAGATGAGACAGAATAAATAAGCACATAATCAACTCCTTAAATTACACTGAAAGAAGTAAATCCTAGAAGTAAAATGGATAAGAAACCTGATTCCCTTAGTACTTGTAGCCTCTTGAAGCTCTGGAATCACAAGAGTGGCATTTAGAAGCCTCGATACAGCAACTACATCAGAGATCTGGCAAGAATAGCAACTTTAGGGAATATTATGGCCATTCGCAAAAGGGCAAAGAAAATTAAAACAGAAAAAGAAACAGCAACTTCACTATTACAAGAGGAAATCCCTACCGATGACCTGATCTCGTGGAACCCTCCTTGAATTTTGACAAATATGTAGCCATTGTTATGCCAATTTGGGGCTATCAAAACAAATATTAAGGTTCAATCAGGCATCAAGACTTACATATAAGAACATAAACTCAGACAAAATTTATTAACTCTACTGAGATAATGAGCTGATGCCACATCTAGCATAACTATTGGATCTATGATTATAGTTATCTATCTTCCAGCCCTCTGGAGTCAGACATGTAATCATTATTGAGATATTCTATTCTCTTATAGATGGTTTTTCACTTTAATGATATTCTGCTTTCTGCTACTGACTATGCTGAAAATCAATAAAGTGTTTACAGAATTAATTTATGATTTATTAAGCTGGCATCTTTAATATTGGATTCATTTTTGCTTCTCATGTACCATATTACAGATTTTGGAATAATTTTCAAATCAATTTCATGTATCTTCAACAAGATAAAATTTAAATTATGAATATGCTTATAGCTTTACTCTTTGAGGAAGTTGCCACAGTGATGAGGAGGGATTCTTTGTTGTATATACAAACATTGACTATTTTTCATCAGTTTTAGAGGGAGCCAGACCCATAATTCTAGGTACACTTTTTGTATGAGCATATTTCAGATGGTTTTTCTATACTTTCCTTTAATTCTGCAGAAATATTTCTATGGTTAAACATGTTTCTATCAAGGATGATGATTTTACAGTTTTGTACTGCTAGCAATGCTTTCAGGCTTCAGTTTCAGCCAATATAAAGAAATTTCAACATGTTTTGTAAATGATTATACTGTTCCCCCAAGTGATAGGGTTAATAAAAATTTAAAAAGCTAGACCCAAAAGAGTTTAAAGGCCTCAACCTCCCTCTTGGATCAAGATTAACTCGGAACCTCTAAAGGCAATCTTATTTGGAAGTGCTGGTGGTTTGGGTCAGGATAAATTTTGCAAAGTGGTGTTCCAGTACAGCTGGGGGATTAACCATTCAACCAACAACCATGCCGAGGTTCTAGTGGTTTGGCATGGATTTTCCATTGCAAATGCACTAAACTTTGGTCAAGTTATAATATAAACCAAATCTCTAGTCCTATAGGCAAATCTCAATTATTTAGAAGAATGGAGACTCGACAGCTCCAAGGAGTGGTTGAAGACATCCAGACATTGCTAAGATCCTTTGAATAGTATGAAGTAAGTTATGTCCCATGAGAGGCAAATTGCATGGTGGATTTGCTTGCTAAGCTACTTCATCTCTAAGCAAAAATGCAAATGAAAATCAACTCAAACTCCAAGAAAGAAATAGATGGAAGGGTTAGAGCAGGCCTTGATTTGGGTGTGAATGACAAAAAATGCCTTTTGTAAATTTCTTAGCCCCCATCTTTGATCTCAAACTATCATGGGCAAAGCTCATCCTTCTTTGGCAAGGTGATTCCTTGAAATTATTTCTATCATTAAATGTCATGGGATTTTCCTAGGTGCTTATGGGAATGGTAAGAGAGATGTTTCTATAAATCAAAATATTTTCCCACTAAATTCCTTGTCTATCATGTGAACAAGACAATATTGAGGTGATAAGGTTGTAGTTGTTCATGTTAATGCTCCAAATTGCACCCTACAATTCTCGAAGACACACCTCAAAATCTAAACCCAAGGAACAAGGTTGGTTCAACAAACTAGGCGGGACTCATGATTAAACTACAAGTTATTTGGACCAATTGACAAGAGTAGGAAACTCTTCTACACTTTTGGCTCTGCTAGGCGAAAGAGGGTATTCCTAGAGATTTTTACAGGGCAATTAAAGAGAAATGTAATAATGTGATCGCATGGCTTAGCTATACCTTGTGCATAAGATGTGTCCTCAAGTACCCATTTACTGGCTTATCAGTCTTATACAGTGTAGATCTCTAAATAGCATATTATTATCAGGTTACAATGCAACTAAAGAAGCAAAACCAACTTCATGTCCCCAAATGTAAAATAATTTTTTATTTCTTACTTCATATTTAACCCTGAAAACCTAGGACATGCATAACTCAAATTGGTAGGACATATTTACACTAATTACAAAAAATAAATGATGTTTTCATTATAAAGCATGATCAGTTTTCCAAAAGAGGATTTGTGCCTTAATCTACTGATGACAAAGTCAATGCCTAAAGAAAGGGTAAACTTATCTGCAAATTTGAGCCTAAGCATTGGATATAAATCAATTAACAATAGAGAGCTAGAATTACATAGAAGATTTCATCAATCTAGCTGTAATTTCACATAAATACAATTTTAAAAATCAAGAAAATTCACATAACATAACATTCTTCAACCATCCATAGATGAACAAAGAATCACATATGCTATTAATGAAAAGCTTTTATAACTGCTGCAACAAAAGACTAATCAAAAATAACAAAAAGCCAACAAATGTGGATTCAGAGATGAATCTATCACCCCATGATATTCCCTATTAAGTATGAAATTCCAACCATGTAACTTATGGGAGGACATTGTACCAAATGAGGCTTATGCAAAATTTGATTAATGTGGCAAGATGATTTTGTTGTTAGATCCCATTCTCATGAATACACTAGATTTTGTTGAATCTTTCTTGGCAAAATTACCGGACCAAGGCAACAAACATGGAGCTAAAAACATAAGGTAGAGAATACATTACATGAACACAAGACATGAGGGTTGACAAGGCAATACATAAAGCCAGAAAAAGATCATCTTAGATCAGTCATCAACAATTTACACAAGGGACCTTCCTTGAGTTACCTTCCATTCATTCAATCCTTCTCTCATCCATTGCCCCAGTTCCAGAAAAGTATGACAGCCGAAACTCCTACAGTCCCAAAACAATCTTTGCCGACAAAATTACCATGGTCCCAAAACCAACTTGGTTGAAGGAACTCCTACAGACTTAAAACCCTTCTTTTCTATGTAGTTAAGAACAATTATTCTGGTTTCGCATGAGGAATTCATCAGTGAAAAAGTTGTGCATCCCCTAAAGACCATAGATTGTTTCAAAATTTCATATACTATCCCTAATAAAAGGGAGAAATGGTCACAAGGACAAGGACGGGAACACCATTTTCAGAAAAGGTAATGGGGATATATGAATAAGGGTATGACTGTATCAGCTAAATATACAAGTCACTAGGAGATGCAAGAACAGATATAAGGTCCTTATCCGTATACAAGTTTCCTGATAAATATGAACTATCATTTACAGTTCCCAAAATTATTCATATATCTGATCATATCTGAAACAATTGAGAGTTTACCCTTGCTTGTTGTTTGAAAATTAATCTGAAATATGTCATGTTTCAAATCATTATAGCAGGTCTTCGTTGAAATTGCAGCAAGACAAGGATCAAGTTTTAAACTTTTAACCGTCGCATACAAATAAATATGAATAAGCATGTGTGTGAGTTTTGAATGTCTGCATCTACTGACCCTCTCCTTGATGAAATTTATTCAAGGTCAGAAGCCAGTGCCTAATATATTTGTTTCTTGACACATTTGTTTAATAGTTAGATCTGCATGATAGAACTGCCAATACATCGGTTTCTAATCTGTGCTCCACACAGACATGTTCCTGCAAACCCCCGTCCTGGTCCCCAATGGCATTTCAGGTACAGTGGGACGGCAGGGGACATCCCCCAAAAATCTTCAAATCTTTGAAACGTTTCTGAAACATGTTGCAGAAATAGGAAACACTGCGGGGACATTTGGATAGCAGCAATTTTTTATAATGTTTAAAAAAAAATTTGTTCATAACATTAAAAAAGACTATTAAATATATCATGGCAGCAGTATAACAGCAGTGACAGGAACAACAGTAGTATAACAGCAATGACAGGAACAACAGTAGTATAACAGCAATGAATATGATTCAGATTCATAGCTAGTGATATAGTTATATAACAGCAATAATTTGGATTTCTGATTTCACCATTTAAAAAAATCTCAAACTTCAAAATTCTTGATATGATATTACAGTCGATTATTATTGCCAGTTGCAAAAGAGATTAAACATGCATTGGTAAAAGTGTGGTATTGTGTGAGAAGTGAAAACAAACAGTTTTTTTTTGGAATGTGGTTGGCATGCAGGCTTCTGCAGACATCATACAACATCATTTTAACAGCGTCATGTTATATTGCTGCTGTTATACTGCTGTCCATTAACTTGTAGAAATTTGAGTATCTCTCTTTTTCTCTCTATATATATATTCTTTAAAATTTCATATATATTGCCGTTCCCGCTGTCCCCAAAAAATGGCCCTCAAACTAACGTCCCTGAAATTCATCCCTTGCCATCCCCATCCCAGAAACATCGTGGAACATGGTTTCTAATCAATCTAGCAGAGGAGAAATTTAAGTTGATGTGTAAAAGGAAATGTTGTAAGGAGGTGAAGAAGGGAATTAATTAAAGAATGTTAGCTTTTCCACAGTCTACCTCCTGCTCTTGTTTAAGGTGCAGTCCTAAAGAAATTGCATTTCTAAATCGCAATGTCCAAGTTCTACCATCTAAAAACTGGACCAAACCACACTCAAATTAATTTAGGATATGACTAACATGAAATAATGAAAAATCTTACCAGGAAATTTACCCCTTGGTTTCGCATATGGATATAATGACTCAAGAGATTTGACTGGACCCCATAGCTTTCTGTACTTGAAAGTCTACATTGTCATTGCACAAATAAATTAATGCAATACTCACAAGAGTTCAAAAATGCCATAGGGGAACCAATACAAACTTTTCATGCCAAGGTGCACTTATACAGTCTAGTAGAAAAATAAACTCCGATACTTACTCCTTGAGGTAAGTTCCGAGTATCAAAAAGGGGACGCCAACGCAATACTTCCACAATGGGTCTGTCATCAAGAAATTCTCTGCTATATCTTGCAAACAGAAAAAGATGTGTAACAAGAGAAGGCAGTGATAGCACAAGCCCAACAAGAGCTGCCCACTTCCTTTTAGATTTAAACAACATACCTCTGCACAACAGATACGACATGACACAGACATGATGTGAACATCTG
This sequence comes from Sequoiadendron giganteum, assembly GCA_007115665.2. Classification (NCBI taxonomy): domain Eukaryota; kingdom Viridiplantae; phylum Streptophyta; class Pinopsida; order Cupressales; family Cupressaceae; genus Sequoiadendron; species Sequoiadendron giganteum. The sequence goes on along the minus strand of CM021102.1, from coordinate 137,901,889 downwards.
GGATCACAAATTAAAAATTGATGCATTATAAACAAGCAATCCAACCATTAAGTTTAAAATTGAAAACAATACACCCTACAATCAAGAATATTGAAACAGAAAAAACCTCATTTACCTATCAAAAAAGTGTATATACTAATTAAGTTACTAAAAACAAAACCCAAGAATAAAAAATTTAACCTTAATATTTAATGATTTAAGGACTGTGAACATAACCCAAACTAGCAACTCTGTTTAGAAGCAAGACACCAAAACATTAGCTCTTAAAATCCTGAACAAAAAGAACCGCACATCTGTATATTTTCCATAAATGATATCCTCTTAAAATCTCAAATCGTTGAAGTCTAAGAGCTAACTGCTAAGAAATAAGATTTTTTCACAAGAAGCACTGACCTTTAAACTAAAGTACAAAAAGAATTTTACATCTGTATATTTTCCATAAATGTTGTTATCTTGAAATCTAAAACATTATAATGTAAAAGGAAACTGCTAAGAAATAAGATTTATTCACAACGGACAATGGCCTTTAAACTGCAGGACAAAAAGAAATCTACATCTGTATATTTACATAAATGTTGTCTTCTTGAAATCTGAAACATTAAAATGCAAAAGCAAACTGCTAAGAAAATAGAACTTTTTTTCACAAAAAGCACCCACTTTTAAATTTCAGTACAAAAAAAACTCTGCATCTTTATGTTTTCCATAAATGTTGTCCTCTTGAAATCTCAAACATTAAATCTAAAAGCAAACTGCTAACATATAAGACTTCATTCACAACAAGCACTGACCTTTAAACTGCAGTATTAAACTAACTCTGCAGCTGTATCTGTTCCATAAATGGTGTTCTCTATAAATCTGAAACATTAAAATCTAAAAGCAAACTGCTAACAAATAAGACTTCTTTCACAACAAGCACTGACTTTTAAACTATATGTTTTATAAACTGAGGCTCTGGAAAGCTTTGGTTGCCTATCATGAAAGTTGTATGAAATTCTTAATAATTGATCTGGGCTCAAGTACATTGAGTAATTTGATTCATTGAAAATAGGTTGGGGTAGGTGGTAATCCTGAACAGTTTTGATGAGTGCAGAAATCCACATGGTTGCAGGAAATTTGTGAAGGCTATGACAGTTGTCTAGGGAACAGGAAAAAGGGCAACGAGTTTCGAAGTTGTGACAAGCGAAAGAAACGGTGTTTAAGTAGAGGGTGTTTGAAAGATAGTTTTTGTAGTTTTGTAGGACACTGCCCAACATAAAAGTCTGCCATGATAGATTATTGAAAAAGTCCACTAGCTTTGAAAATGCAGTCCATCTGTTCGTATTTGAACAGTAATTTAAATTAATGAGCCAGTCAGAAGAGGATGACGAGATAAATCCGGTTAAAGAACGAATGAGATCGCTTCATAAATGCTTATACGAGATCAAACCAGTAAAAAATTGAATGCTGGACAGTTCATAAGACTCAATATTAACTAAAAAAAATGTTAAAAATAGAAAACATCCCACTCGATCAAAGTAACATGGCATGTGGAAATGTAATGGTGACTGTGTAACAAAAAATTTATTTGTAATTTAATTTGATTGGATAAAAGAATGCTTGTTTTGGGACGATTGGTTGGTTAGCATAGACGGCTCTTACGGGAAACGAAGCTTCTAAAATAGAACTAATTTTCAAGAGACTTCCGCGTTACCATCTATTATGGCTTATCTCTGTATTCTGATTTTAAATAATAAATAATTATTAGTTATGATATCTTGTGTAATAAGTATGCGGAAAAGGTGTGGAAGGTCAATTAGGAAAAAATTGGTTTATTATTTTGCACACATTTATATAGTAAATGAGATCAATTGATAGATCATTTAGAAAATGATTTTAATATTATTATTAATTTTTTTAATTATAGAATAATATTATTATATTTATTTTTTAAATTTTATGTATTAACAATTATATTATTATATAAATATGTATTATTTATGTCATTATTATATTTATTATTTATGTATTAACTATTATATTGTTATATAATATAACATTATATATTATAAACCAAATTATTTATTATATAAAATTAATTAATTATGTCATAATGTTAAAATTTAAATGTGTTTCTTATTAAGAGTGTAATTTATGTTAATTTATACTTAATTAGTAGAACAAAAGATGTTGGAATTTTTAAATCTAATATATATGTATTTGATAATTTTGTTAAAAAATAAGATATATAATAAATAATATAATTTATTTTTAATTATATAAAATATATATTATATATTAATTATGCTAATTTATACTTAACTACATAGGGTAAAGAATGTTGTAATTTTAAAACCTAAATGTGCTCATTATTAGGATTTAAGCCCTAATTTTCAATTTAATAAACATACTCTAAAACCCTCGTCAAAGCCTTATTTTGAGGATGCAACTCGCCAAATTGGAGATGGAGGAGCAATGGGGAAAAAATGATGAAAAAATGGCAAAAAATGATGAACGGTTGAGATTCGGCCAAAAAAATGGTAGCGACAGGGAAAAACAATCGGAAAATGGCAAAAAACAGTTGAAAAATGGTGAAAAATGATGGACGGTTGAGATTTGATTCACTGCCAACCAAGGCCTCTCATTCATTGCTTTTCAACCGTGGATAGGCAAACTAGCTCGTGAAGCTCAAATAGGGGAACGCCTTGGACGTAATTATAGAAAACCCTTTCATTTTAATAATTTTTTTAAAATTAAATGAATATATTAAATACATTTATTTAATAGATATAAGAAATATTAGATTTGTCTTTTGAATTAAATATATGATATTAGTCTTGAATGTTTAAATTATATATATATGATATTAATCTTGTTGTTTAAATTAAATATATGATATTAGTCTTGTGGTATTTATATTTAAATGAATATATTAAATACATTTATTTTTTAGAGTTTTTTAAGTTAAATGTATTGTTTTTTTCTGTTGATTTTAAATATTTATTTAATTTTATTGTTGACATCTCAATCCTTATTTAAAATTAAGATTAAATTTATGATTATTATTTTCATTTATTTAATTAATCTAGATTTATATAAAAGAATTAGTTATTCCTTTACAATTACAATCTACAATGAGAGTTTAAATAATTACTACTCAAGCTTATCCCTTTTAACAAAAACTTTAGTATGGTTGAATATAAGGGTTTTACAAAATTAAGTTTATGATTAATTTGTGAAAAATAAATAATAATAAAAAATTATTTATTATTTCAAATTATATAATGCTTATGGATAAAATCAAACAGGTCAAATCATTGAAAATGATGGTCGTATGTTTGATTCCCTTAGATTTACCTCTACATGGATGGAGGGCAGCTCATGTGGACGAAAGTTATAATGACGAATCTCACATATATTGATTCCTATATTGATATATATGCATATACACAATAATATTGTTACTATAATATTATCAAACAATTTAATTCCTACTCTATAATTTATTATCACAATAAAATATATATTGCATACCTATTCAAAACTAATGTAACATCACATTTCAAATATTATATAATTTATAATGAAAAAATAAATAAACTACTAATTTCACAATATAATGAAAAACATTAATACTAATATTCTTTACATAATTTTTCAAAACAAACTCTTTGTTATCAATTTACCTATTCACGAAGACAAAAATATAGTATACAAAGACAAATATTACGAATGAATTGATAATTGATTTGTCTACAAAAGTACGTATGGCCCCTCTACAAGGGACGATTGCAATGTATACCTAATTACCTACAGCCGGAATGACTACGAGGTGGAAGAGCTTTAACGTGGTATGTGTCAGTAAAGGTCATATTTCGGGTACTAACTAGGAATATAGTAGGGGTACCCATCTTTTGGTGGGTCAGAGGGTATAATATTGGGCAATATCGTACACTATGAGTGGACTTTAGTATGTTGGTGTGTAGTGAAAGCAATATAGCTAACCTTCAAAGAGAATTATTTTAAAAAATTGTACTATCTAAATAAATTTCACAATATAAAATTTAATCTCAAAAATCTTAAATTCATCATGTAATAATATTTTAATTATGTTGATAGAAAAATTTACAATTTAGATTAAATAGAGAATAATAAATTTAGAAATTGATATAGTGGGAAGATTTATAAGTCATATTGATCTAGGTAAAGGTTTTCAGTAAATTAGGATTTAAAGATATAAGAATGTTGAAAGTGGTGATCAAGTTAGGATTAGAGAGGTATTAGTTTGTTTACAGTGTTTGTTGGATAGTAATGTCTAAGTGGGAAAAGGTAGAGGTAACTTGCCCTTTTTCTCTTTTGCATTTTTTCTAGGCGAGATAATTGTCTGAATCGCCTTCTAACACAATCTTTCATAGGGGCCTCTATTGCTCTTACTAGGGATCCTACAAGTGACTTTTGTTCAACCTCTAGTGGTAATGTGGTGGTTCCACTCAAGAGTGGAAGAGTTTGGGAAAGCAAAGATATCCTTTTTTGTGGGAAAATGAGGGTTTTCTCTATTTTAGAAAAAGAATATAGTTTCTTTGTCAATAAAAGAGGATTCAAAGGTTTTGGCTCTTAGCATAATGGAAATAATTACTATATCTATAATAGGATTGGTCATGTTATCTTTTTATAGATTGTGGCATCCTTTGAGGAATCATCCTACCAAAAAGTTTAAGAAGGCAATTGTTGGCACTTGGAATCTAAAGGCTATCACTAAGGCTAGGAACGCCTTCATATTCCAATGCAACCAAGCTTGATTTTTTTAGAAGACCCCTTGAATCTGTGGAGCTCTTTTTTGAAAAGCTAGAAGGGATCTAAATCTAATCATGTTCAACTCCCATAGCTTAAAGTTATCCCTAATGTCCTAAGGAGGCCCTCCTTGAGTGGGTTACCTCTAATTACTTCTATTAGAGGAAAAAAGTGGTTAGTTTTATGGTATTGGATCATGTTGATCTTAATAAGTCGATGTCTCTAGCTTCATCATTAAGTGATGGCTTCCAAACATGCCAAGTGTTTCCATACAAGGTGGCATATGGCCATGAACATAATGAACTAAATTTTTATTATCATATGTGATGATCACCCTATATAGAGAAATGCATTTTTTCTTAGCCTTGGTTGTAACAAAGATTGATGATAGGGTGAGATTAGGAGGCTCTATTGTTGAGGAATTCTTAGAAGCTCTCAATGGGATTTCTAGCACTAATTTTATATGGTAATTTTCCCAATCAAGTAGCAAGAAAAGGATGGGTAGAAAATTTAAAGCCAAGCATCTTAAGGAATTTACTTTGGATGAAAGTGTTGTGGGTGTTGAATAGAATATGGATGTTTATGTCTCAATTCAAAGGGGCAAGTTCCCTCCACATCAAAAATGAGGATACTCTCTTGGAATGTTAGGAGTCTTAATGCTCTTAATAAAGGTTTGTTGGTGAAGATTATCTTACCTACAATCATGTGGAGGTTTTCTTGTAGGAAACAAAACTATTGTTGTTAAATTTGATGTCCTCTCTTTCTCTTAGAGTTCTTGGTCTAGTATGGCTTTAAAAGCATTTGGTGCTTCAAGGGATTTGTGTAGTCTTTGGAAATCAAGTAGGGTGAATATCCAAGTGGTTACCAAGTGAATGAATTGGATTCTTTTCTCTTTTCACTCTTTCTCTAAAAGATCTCAAGTTCCCTCTTCAACTTTTATGGTCCTAATAGTCCCGTTCATAAACAAAGAGCTTGGGAAGAGCTCTCTTCTTAGCTTAGATATCTTTTAGACCAAAATATATTTTTGCAAGGTGATTTTAATGTTATTTCAAGATCATATTACAAATGGAGCTAGGTGTTTCTTATGTTTTCAAATTGGGGGTTGATATCAAAGATTTTATAGCTAAGAATTCAATATTTCCAACATGATACTTTAATACGGGAATTTCTCATGGAATAACTAATGTAAAGGATTTTTGTATTACAAAAAGAGTAGATAAAATTCTAGTCTTTGCGCAATGGACGAGTTATTCTTGATTGGCAATGTCTTGCATTCTTCTCATGGTTGGCTTAGATCATTTTCATGTTAATGTTGAGGTTTTGATTGATCATGCTCCCTTAGGATGTTTATTTGAATTCAATATTATAAGGTTGCAACATAAAAAAAATCCTAATGAGGTGGAAGTAAGGTAGAAATTTCCTCCCTACCTTCAAGGTATCTTATGTGTTACTTGTCTCAAAAAGTAAAGTATGTTAAATCTATCTTAAATAAATGGAAGAAAATCTAGATGTTCCGTAATATCTTTGAATCTAAATATCTTACTAAGTAGGAACTAGAGCATATTTTTATAAAGATTTAATCTTATAAGCTTTCAAATGCCATTTTAGAGGAAGAAGCTTCACTCAATTTACAATTGGAGAAGTATTTGTATTGAGAGTATTTTTTTCACATTAGAAATCCCATGATTGTTGGATCTTGGAAGGGGGTTACAATACTAAGCATTTCCATTTAGTGACTATAGCTAAATCATAGGCTGACTCATTAGTAGTATCTTTTATAGTTTTGATGCTTGTATTTCCTCTCTAAATGAATTGCCTTAGAGGAAGTTCATTTCTTTAAAGACTCTTGCTAATATTGGGATGAACTATTTTAATCCCCTTCTAGATTATATCCATAATTTGATTGGTGATTTTTGGAATAAGATATTATTGGAACATTTCCCCTTAGATAGAATTAGAAATATAGAACCTTTGCTCTAAATGGTTATCAAACCCCATGTCTAGATGATTTTTAGGATACTTTTTTCAAGTTTTTTGGGATTTAATTGATCCAAAAATTGCTATTATTGTGAATGAATTTAGAAGGTCTAGTAAACTTTTAAAAAACTCAAATGCACCTACCTAATTTGCATTCCAAAGAAAGCTACTCCTACCACCTTTTAGGACTTTTATCCTATAGTGATTTGTAACATGAATGGTAAAATCACATCGAAAGCTATTGTAGAATAGTTCAATCTTTTTCTTCTAGATATTATTTCTAAAGAATGAGGTGGCTTTATTGATGGTAGACATCTCTTGTCCATAACATTTTCCTATTCATGAAGTTATGAATTTTCTTCATAACAGCAAGCTAAGAGGTATGGTAGTTAAGTTAGTTATTGCTAAGGCTTGAGATAGGGTGAACTCGATATTCTTTTATCTAGTACTCAAATCCTTTGCTTTTGATATGATTTGGTTCAAATAGGTTTTGAATATAGTTATAGGAACTTGGTTCTTATTTTTGTTAATGTTTTCCCTTTTGGTTTCATTAGTTGCTCTAGAGGTATTATATATGGACATCCCCTCTCCCCTTGCCTATTTATCATCACGGTGGAAGCATTGAGCAAACCCATTTCCTATTATGGGCAGGTGCATTTGATCAAGGGTATCTCTATTTGTACATAATTCAACTCGTCTTTCCTATCTTCAATTAGTAGATGATTCATTCTCTTAAGGGAGGCCTTGTTTTAGAATCCCAATTTTTTAAATTAATTCTTAAAATTTATGGTTCAATGTCAAACCTATATATTAATGCAAGAAAATCCAATATATTTTTCTTTAATACAACTATATTTTATTGTTATTTTCTGAGATTTTGGGCTTCTAGCTAGCATCTCTCACTAGTAATCATCTTGGTGTTACTCTCTTTTTGAGTGTTTATAGATCTAAATTATAGGTCGATACAATAGAGAAAATATAGGTCAAGGTGGCTTCATGGAAAGGAAAATGGCTTAGTTTAGCAAGAAGATTAACTAAAATCAAGGTGGTTATGCAGCCTTGTTATTCTTGATTTTTTTTTTATTTGTTCTTCCTATCCTTAAAATCTCTCTCTCAAATTCATAGTATTTATAAATATTTTCTATGACAAGGTAATAGTAAGAAAAGAAAATTTCCCTAACTCAGTTTAGTGGATTTTTATCAAAGTAAATTGTAGGGAAGGCTAGGTTCAAGGATCTAGAGTTGTTAGAGTTCGTTTCTATGTAATAAATACATGGGTAACCTAGATGTCCTGCATTTGATTTAAAAATGAAATTCCTACTAGTTCTCCCATTTGGAAATTTTTAGTTAAATTGAGGGAATTAATTGTCTCTTAGCTATCATGGGTTCTAGGTGATGGTGCCAAGGTAGATTTTTGGTGTAATTTTTGGGAAGATCACCCTCCCTTATATAATTTTCTAGATCTTGAAGAAACACGTGCTTTTTTTAGTGAGCTTTGGGTATTTGGGTAAGCTTTGAGGATATAAGTTTGATCAATATTAGGAGCAATTATGAAGGATAGTAGGCTACACAATGTTGGAATTCTTTTGATTTGTTCCATTTTCCCTAATAGCAACAATATTTTATTTTTCCATATAAGAAGCATAGTCAAGTTTTATAGATGACTAGAAAGGATGAAATTATATATATTGGCTATCCTTGGGCTTCTTATAAGGAGAATTTAGGCTATACGCTACTCAATAATAAGATTTCCATTTTATACGACAAGTCAATTTAAATGATTTGGAGTAAACTTTTCCCTTCTAACAGTAATGGTCTTATCTAGTCGGGTTTGATGAGGTAAAAATAACCTCATCATAATAAAATCTGAAAGCTTATTCTTACAAGCTCAATCCTAAGTCTGTGCCAATTTATTAAACTTTAGGAGAAATTATGCAAACTTTCTTTCTTATGATCAATTGAGGAAATTTTCCAATGCAGGTTTAATGGGTTGACTTGAGTGTTTTTGTAGGGAATAATCGGTCATCTAGCAGCTGTTACAAATGTTGAACCAACACATGCCTTAAGCGTGGTAAAGGATAAATGCTGTGAACCTGCTCCTAAATATCGGGAGGATGAACTGAAGATTTAGTTTTTGTTTCTTTAATTTTTGTTATCAAAAACTTCATGGCTCATCTCGAGCCTTTTATATGTTTATGAGCTTTAAAGACATGGAAGTTAGTTTTAAGTTTTTGAAGACTTTTTCAATGGCTATCCATCTAGAATCTAGGATTTAGTTATAAGTTGTCTATAAAAATATAACTTCAAAAGATATACAGAGGGACTAAATGATAACATTATGTTGCTTATTTGATTTCTAAGTATTGATGAATAAAAGAACTTTCTTATGTTACTTACTAAGTTGTTGAGATATGAATGATGATGACTGTTCATAATGGAAAGACTCCAAAATCTATAGTGTATGTGATTTGAGAAAGACGTGTTAACCCACGAGCTAGCCACTCGAGGGAAGTTAGCTTAGATAGATAAGTATTTTACTGTTATGTTATTTTCTTTGTTAAAATAGATTACAATTCAGTAGGAAGTAACTAAGTTTGCTGAAGAGTTGAGTCTGTAGTTTCGAAGCACCATTGTTTTAGTTAGTGTGAGTTACTTTTTGTAGTTGTTAGAATCTTTTACCGTTTAAAAAGATGGTTCATAGTTTGTTCACTTATTTCTCTACTTCCATAGTATATCGGTTGTTTAGTTTGCTTGTTTCCATGCTTTCTAGTTTAGTCGTGATCCTTTCTAAATTAGTTATCTTATGCTTTCTAGCTTAGTATTTCCAGCTTTCTTAGAATAGATTGTTTTCCAGCTAAGAAGTTAAATAGTCGTAGATTAAAATTAATTTCAATAGTTTAAAGAAAAATTGAAAATATAAAATGAATTATCCAAATCATCTTCTTCTACAAACTGCCTTGGACACTGCTCGGTCGACTAATTGACAATTCTATATTCTAAAGTAGTAGGACTTAACGACAACCTATCACTTTTTGGCGCCGTTGCCAAGGATTAAAATAGTCATTGTGCTTAAGTGTTACTAAGAGACGATTTTGATATCTCATTTTATGCCAAAAATTATGTCATTGGCTTCCTCTTCTATATGGTCAGGAAAAGAGGCCCTCACGGATGATTTATACCAAAGACCCCCCCAAAATACGTACCCATCATACCCAGGGAAGCCCAAGGCTTAGACGACCACACTTTTGAAGAATTATTTGAGCCTATCCCACTTGAGGCTTTCCACTATTTACCTGACGAGTAACTGGCAGAACAGCTAGTCATAGAGGAAATTGTCTTTGAGGAACAAACTTCTCCAAACATCATGGGAGATCGTAGAGCTGACCCTAACCACAATGAACCTCAACGCCCTCCTAGAACATTTACTTATCCTATTACCTTGGATGCAAATGATGATACTATGATGAAGAACATTTCTCCAGCTTTTCTTCCAACCTTTCGTGGCTTGTCCTCGGAAGACTCGGACCAATTTCTCTTTGAATTTAAGGTCTTATGTCAAACATATGACTATAAAAATGCTAACCAGAAGTTGAAGCTTTTTCCTTCTAGTCTAAAGGATTCAGCAATGCGCTAGTTTATGGGATTGGGTTTTGGTAGTATAACAACCTAGGGAGAAATGGAGAATGTTTTCTTGCAAAAATACCAAAGCTATTGTAGGGTGAGTGACCAAAAGGAAGAGTTGTTTAAACTAAGACAAAACGAGGATGAGAGTTTAGAGGATTATCTCGATAGGTTCCTCTTCCTCTCTAAAAGATGTGGAGAAGCGGCCATTAGAGTTGAGATTCTCAAAACATTTTTTCTTAAAGGTCTTGATGATGACGCTAGAAGAAATCTTGACTTGATCGGGAAAGGTGATGTATCTCAACTAACCCTTGAGGAAATATGTGAGTTATGTCAAAATTTCTCCCATACTCAAGGAGGAATCTGCAAAACTAATTTTTTTAAAGGGTCTAATGAGATAGGTAAGCTCCGCGAAGAAATAGCAAATATGAAAACAGACATTCTCGTTCAGTTGAATACCACATTAGATGGTATACAAGCTAAAACTCGCAACCCAGAGACTTTGTCAATCTATTGTCCCAGGTGTCGAAATAAACACCTATTGTGCGAGTGTCTGTTAGATAAAGTCAATGGGTAGGTGCATGGAAATGGGTAGCAATTCCGTGGACACCCTCAAAAAAAAAAGTTGAAAACCATAACGCGAGCGCGTTATAATGTGCTCGCATTATGTCTTCCATTAAACCTAGGCAAGTTCTCGGTGGCTACAACTACAAACAAATAACGTGAGCGCATTATAACGCGCTCGCGTTATCAACTGTTAAAACCAAAAAAACAAATGCAAATCTCTCATTTGCATTTCGACTATTTTTTTGTTGCACCCGCGGCCAAAAACCCCAGAATATCGTGCTCACGTTCTAGGAGGAGAATTTCTTCACCAAGAATCCCTATTTCTTCACAACGTTGGCGTGATGACGATGAGGAGTTGTAAGAGGTAAGGATTCTATGGTTTTTGTTTTGAATTTGTTAGTTTTAGGTTGAATTTGATATCTATTTATTTGAATTTTTAGGAGATGCAAATCAACCTGGAAACCCTCAAAATCCTCAACAGGAAGACCAACCAAATTCTCAAGATCAAAATCAACCACAACATCAACCTCCTCCACCAATCACTCAACCCCCTCCTGGCACTCAACAAAATTTAATGAGTGAAATTGAGAACAACAAAAAATAAATTAAGGATTTTATCAATAGGTTGAGTGATCCAAATGGTTCAACCACAAAAAGAATGACCCTAGAAAATTCATTGAGAGATATGTTAACAAATGTAGATTCAATTAGCAAACAAATAACTGGATGGGAAGATAGGAGGCAAGCGGCTAGGGACTATTATGCAAATAAACTATCATACAAGGATGCGAAAGATTTAAAAATTACAAAAGGTGATTTCTGCTCATTATTCACCGACCCACGCACAAATCAAAATCTTACCCTCAATGCGAAGAGGTTTCCTATCCATTGGTGCCACCACCAACAGATGAAGGACCGGTTTTATGATAGGTGGTACAGGGTCTTTGGTTACCCACCGTGCAACAATTGCGAGGTCCCGCAATATTTCCTTAGGAAACTATACAATGAGTTCATATTGAACAAAATCCCAAATTATTTTGATATGAGGGATTTCTAGGGGAGAGGTGGGGGGTCAGCTCAGGATAGACCTGGTGCATTGTCGGATCCTACACGGCAAGGTAGATGAGCTCTCGCTAGGCCACCTCATGAGCACGTTGTTATGTCTTTCATCGTGAAGGAAAGTGCTGACGTAGAGACATTGCAGGCAATCAGCACTTTGACCCAGAGTGTCATCCATCATACTAGCCCTATTCTACAATGCCATCTAAGGGAGTCTTCTAGTGGTGGCCTTCGAACACATGTGTGTCAATCTTGCGGGGCTACTTGTTCACATGACCCCAACGACCCTTAGGAGACTGGTATGTAGGATCCGTTTGCAGCTATGGAGATGAAGAGGGTAGCTGACATTTTGCATGAGGCATATGGCATTGATAGTCAGGTAAAAGTTAGTGCATGTGTTCATTGAATTTAATTTATTAAATTTCGATTTTGAAATGCAAGATTAACTAAAAATGTTTTATGATTTTAATAAAATTGCAAGGTCACAGTGTTGAGACTGGATACACCGGTCCCCCACCAACCTATTTTTGCAGTACACCTATCGCTAGGGTATGTAACTAGTAAACAATTATAAGTTTATTGCATATTAATGGTATTGTTTTACGAATGGTAATTTAATATGCAATTTTGAATGTTGAACAAACTAATATTGGAGGTTTTGATGGAACACTTCCTAGTGGCAGTGGATTTACTCAAACCTTCACGCAAGTAATAGAATAAAGATTTTAACTAATGAATCAAGTACTTAATAGATTTGTGTAGTTTATACATGCACATCGTTGATTACGTTGAATAATTTATTATTTTATTTTCAGTTGTTGGGAGATGATACACCTCTAAATGTGATGATGGCAATGGATATTGGTGTGACATCTGCTATACAATCCTTGACGGCTCTTATAGAAGAGGTATGAGGCAAACTAGTAAATTTTAATTTACATTTGTTGTTATAGATGTTAGTTAGTGAAAAATCAAACCATTATTGATTCACGTAGTTTTTGTCTATTTGTATGGTTTATACAGGGCTTGAGCACGCCTGAGCATGGGCGTGAGGATATTTCCCTCATGGAGAGAGATCGTGAGATGGTTGTAAGTGATTATTTTGTCAAATATATCATTTTTTATAATGTAATTTCTATATATTCATGTCTTTACTTCTTATTGTAATAGTTAAAACTTCACCATGAACTAAACCCTAGGAGGAGTAGCAGGAGCACTCCACGAGCACAGCAAAAACAAGTGACAGACCTATCACCATCTGAGAGAAAAGGAAAGGGAAAGATTTTATTTCCTGCGCATGGAGAGCAATGACTTTTGATTCTAGAGTCCTTTGTTGTATGCCTGCATGGCAGTTTTGTACATATTTTTTATTCGACATATTTGACATTGTATGCCTAGATGGCATTCTCGTAAGCCTATATGGCTATTTTGTACATATATTTCATACTTATATCGACATATATTGATGTATGCCTACATGTCTATTTGGTTAATACAAATATTTTTTATTGATGTCTGTCCATATTTGCATTGTAAATTCATGGTTCAATAGATATGAGTTACGTGTATTCAAGTGTATACTTTACAACTTACGTGTATACTTTGTGACTTATGTGCATTTGAGTGTATACTTTGTGGCTTACATGTTTTCATGCATATACCTTGTATTCGTGCATATACTTTGTTTTAATTTGTGTATACTATGTATTCGTGTGTATACTTTTTGAGGCTTACGTGTTTTTGAGTACTTGTACTTCCCTTATTGACATGTACATGTTTGACTTATTCACGTGTATAATTATTAATTGGTTAGCCCTAGCATTGATCTATGTCATCCTCAATGCATGATCCTTGAGATGGAGTAAGTACACCCTCAAGGTCAAAAGGAGTTTCACATGCATTCTTGTAGGCTCATTTTGGTAGTGAAACCAAAAACCTCTTGCATCATTGAAACAAATTTTTTTTTTTCCTTTATAGCAGGTCTGAAGCCATTATCATTCTCCATCAGTTCTTCATGTATCCACTCCCCATTAATGGTTGTCTCATGACCTTCATGAAACCAAGCACTTATCTCATTTATGATAGAAGAAATGTATGAAGATTTATCTTCCTCCTTATGAACCATTAATTATCATGAGAGATGGGTTCTTGTGAACCACTACTGATGAATCATGGGTCAATGAGTTTGACTTGTAAAACTACACGATTGAATCCTGATAGCAATATCACAATATTTATATATCTAAATGTGTTATTTCCTTCAGCTAAAATTTGTGCTTATACTTATGTGATTGATGTATGTTTGTGTATGGGATCATAGTAATTTCTATTTGATGATGCTATTGTGTCTTTAAGGTTTATTTATTAAAGGGTGCATGAAACAAGTTTTAAATCCTTACAAATCTTTGAATTTCTTAGGTTTTTCTATTTGTCGAGTCTGGGCTCCGAGCCCGAGTCCAAGTCAAAAAATGGCTTGTCAAGTCCGAGGCGAGTCCTAGTCTTGTAACACTGGTGTGAACACATTGAGGAATAATGTATATGCCGATGAAGAGAGAACCCATCCTTGTTTCCAAACAAACCATGGTATAGATATGGTTGGTCGAGATAAAACATCACTCTCTTGGATAGTTCGAACCATAATCTTTCATGGCTACAAACACACCTTCATTATGTGTGTTCTTGATCCTACTAAAGAAATGGTGGAACATGTTGTAGATCAAATATTGCAACCCTAAGTCCACAAGAAGGTTACTTGTCCTGATTTCCGCAAATGTCTTTAAGATGTTCATCCTTCTTGAGTAATGTGAACTATTGATGTTATCTAGATCTTTGAAACTATCTGCAATCATGTGCAATACTGTAGAAGCTAGAGCTATATCTAATACTACAAATGACTGCTCAATGGAATCCTGATAGCAATATCACAATTTGACACATTGTAGAAAATACCTCCTACTTATCAATTGATGAGCTAAAGGGGCTCTATAATGAATTTTTCATAAGGCACAACACTTGCTGAAGGTTTTGCAAATGGGGTTGCAAGCTAAGTGGGCTTAACCTTGGGGAAAAATCTTCATGTTTAAGTGCTAGAGCTAGAGTATACTGGAATGGGTGACCTCCCGGGAAGGCCTAGTGCCTCACCTCTATGAGCATCACTTAGATGCAATGAGTGCTAAGTGGGCCATTCAATATCATTTCAAATTTGTTGCTTTAAGCAACTTACAAATTTGCAACTTAAGACTCCTCCAACCTAAGGGATCGATCCGGTGGAACATAGTTCAGAATGATTCCACGTGTTTCGGTGCAAAAGAGAACCATGCCTAGCGTAAAAACACCTATTTGGATGTGTTGGAACAGTCTGCTTGGTCACACAAGTTGCAGAATAAAAGTTGCACCACTTTGCACTGCTTGAATTTGACACTTTTTCTATCAAGTGAAAATCCGCCGCCACGAGAAAACCACTCCAAGATAGCCAAAACCGAGAGAGGTTTTTCTAGAGGGGCCAAACTCCTTTCTATAGGATTAGACGAGAATTTTCTAAGTGTCAAGGTATCTGAGTACTAGCATGCTGAAGTTTGCAGCCATTTTGCACTTTGGACCCTTAAGGGATCGATCCAGTTGAACATAGCTCAGAGTGATTCTACGTGTTTCAGTGCGAAAAAAGACCATACCTAGCATAAAAATATCTATTCAGACATGTTGGAACAGTTAGTTTGGTCACACGATTTGCAAAGTGAAAGTTGCACCACTTTGCAACTTTGCACTGCTTGAATTTGACACTTTTTCCATCAAGTGAAAATTCACCACCACAAGAAAACCACTCCAAGATAGCCAAAACTAAGAGAGGTTTTCCTAGAGGGTCCCAATGCCTTTCTATAGGATTAGACGAGAAGTTTCTAAGTGTCATGGTATCCGAGTACTAGCATGTTGAAGTTTGCAGCCATTTTGCACTTTGGACCCTTAAGGGATCGATCCGGTGGAACATAGCTCGGAGTGATTCCACGTGTTTGATGCGAAAGAGGACCATGCCTAGCATCAACATACCTATTCAGATGTGTTGGAACAGTCTGCTTGGTCACACAAGTTGCAAAACGGAAGTTGCACCACTTTGCAACTTTGCACTACTTGCATTTGATACTTTTTCCATCAAGTGAAAATCCGCCGCCACGAGAAACCCACTCCAAGATAGCCAAAATCGAGAGAGGTTTTTCTAGAGGGGACCAACGCATTTTTGTAGGATCAAATGAGAAGTTTCTAAGTGTCATGGTATCCGAGTAATGGCATGCTAAAGTTTGCAGTCATTTTGCACTTTGGACCCTTAAGGGATCGATCTGGTGGAACGTAGCTCAGAGCGATTCCACGTGTTTCAGTGCGAAAAAAGACCATTCCTAGCATAAACATACCTATTTGGACGTGTTGGAGTAGTTAATTTGGTCACATGAGTTGCAGAGCGAAAGTTGCACCACTTTGCAACTTTGCATTACTTGAATTTGACACTTTTTCCATCAAGTGAAAATCCACCGCCACGAGAAAACCACTCCAAGATAGCCAAAACCAAGAGAGGTTTTTCTAGATGGGCCCAACACCTTTTTGTAGGATTATACAAGATGTTTCTAAGTGTCACGGTATCTGAGTAATAGCATGCTAAATTTTGCAGCCATTTTGCACTTTGGACCCTTAAGGGATTGATCCGGTTGAACGTAGCTCAGAGCGATTCCACGTGTTTCAGTGTGAAAGAGAACCATGCCTAGCGTAAACATACCTATTTGGATGTGTTGGAATAGTCCGCTTGGTCACACGAGTTGCAGAAAAATGTGTACAAATTGTTTACATGACCTTTATATGACCTTTTTCACATTGTTTACATTTCAAAATTCAAAGTTTGCAAATTTTCCTACTCAAGGCATTTATAGAACAAGGTGCTACTACACCAAAAATGAACTCCAACCTTACAATATTTGAGTATATATCATTATGTAATTAAATCTTATTACAATGCCTCTAGCACTTCGTTCTCTCAGATCTTTTACAATGTCACTCATACATTCAAGATTCTCTTTAAATGTCTACATCATAGGTGCTCATTATGAGGTTAATTTCAAATGAGTAACTTGAGATTCCCTCACTAAGCTTCACATGCTCTCTTATAATGGCTTGAAATAAAAATTGAGATTTGTCAAAATCATCAAAATAAGTATGTTGCATTGCTTTTTTGGCTGAGAGTCTCTTTGATGGCTCTTAAATCAACATTTTCTACAACGAAAAATCAATCAACTCTTAGTAGTTTACTTATAAATACGCAAATTAAAAGAGAAAAATAAAGAGCATCCAAAATGGAAATGAAATAAAAATAGATGGAAGGCACTTATAGATGCTGCATGCAGGCATCAAAATAAGGACGTTGCATTTCTTTTTTGGTTGACATTCTCTTGGATGGCTCATATATTTGCATTTTTTGCAAGGGGACACCAATCACTATAAAAGAAGATGATAGCATTGGCATTAAACAAATTAATGTGCATACAAGTATAAATTAATAAGAACCAATGTGCATATACTTACAAATTAATCCAACGAACCATCCGGGTCTTCTCTACTCTTTATTGTGTCAAGTATTGCCTCATGGTCAGACTCACAGACCTTCCATAACATCTTGTTCAAAGGTCTACCCCCATATTTGGTCAAATGAACATTGGATGCCACGACAAGGTTCAAGTAATGAAGAATATTACGATGCATGTCAAAGTCCTGAAATAGCCAATGTTTACAACTTGAATGTGGGTACCTTCTAAGCCATGTTCCAGTAACCACAACTGAGCCTGTAGGGTATTCGATGTTTTCTACATCGATAACTGGGGCCTCCAATTTCTTTTTGGTCTCAACACAACGACACAAGTAATAGTCTGTTCCCTCTTCATTGTCTTCATCTGCAATAACTGCATTGATATGTGCAAAAAATCTCTTGAAATTTGTCAACATTACAAATACAGTACAAAGTAAGATCTAACGATATGGAATTTCAACAACTAAGAAAGTAGATATATCACCTGGTTGAACTAGATTTGATATGTGGTCAAAGTCGACGGATGATTCTATCTGTGTTAGTTCCAATGCCATCAGAGGGCGAGACGTGTGAAGTGGGCTAAGATAACTTGTGAACCATTTGTCAACCCACTCCCCTGACTCACAATCATTCTAGTCTTGCATTATACATGAAGAACAAAAGCATGCCATCTTTTGTGTAAAGATACTCCATGAACCTGTATTTGAGCTAAGGAAAGAGTGTACCTCACTTGATCCTATTAGTGTACAACAGTTTTCATATGGTGCAATGTTAGTATCATCCATCAACCAAAAAAATTTATGAACTGAAGACGTACCTTCATTACCTGGACCCATCAAAGCATTACACCACTCGATGATTGATTTTGCATCTGTCAACTTTTGCACTGTCTTTATACTTTAACTCTTTTTGTGCTAATGCTCTTTTCACGCATGCTATTACACCATCATGCTCCCCCTTTCCATGTCTAGCCTCACAAAAGTTCCACATATGTTGAACACCTGTAATGACATGCATCCTGCACAACCAGTAAAACATGCACGAGTTCTTTAACTGTGTTGCACAGTTATCAGACCATATTATATGTTGATTGCATTCTATGTCCCTCTTAGCCAAACCACTGTAGAACATCTGGAAGCAACCTTACAGGAACTCTGGATAATTTGTGCGATCATCACTAATGTAAAAGTGGCACTCCCTCAATACCTTCCTTTGCTCATCTATACTATCAGATGCATGAATGAATGCTATGTGCACAAATATCAAAACTTGTGTGGAGTTGTAATACTGTGACTGCACCTCATTTTGTGGTTGTAGAGTGTAGTTCTCTGCAAAGTCAACCACAGATACTATGCTTCAAACTAGGAAGGTGTCCTTGCATAGCTTGAACTGCATGTCCAACCATCGGGCTCAATGGGTATGCATTGCATACTCAGACAGTATACTGTCACGAAATGTGGTCATAAATTTGTACACTGGAATCTTCTCAATAACCAAATCACACCTTTTTGCTTGAGACCCATATTTTGTAGCATATGCCACTGTTTTATACTTCCTGAATTCTACTAGTTTTTGTCCCACCTCATATGTGCTTTCCAAATGTTGACATATTGGCATACACTGGAAGCCACCGCAATGCTCGCATGAACCATCCAAGCATGTTGTCCTATAGAATATCTAGCCATCCTCTATTTCACATAATTTTTTTGATAAGAACTCTCTTGAATATTTTGGTGGGGCTTATATGCCAGAATCCTGCAAAACATTGTTAGTATGCAAATCTAAACATATGGAACGATAAACATCGTAAAGGTTAGAAAATTCAATATGTAGTCTACAACAACAAGTAGTGCGTGTGTGATTTATCTTGACATAAAAAGGTTTAAGAAGTTCAAAAAATCTTTGAGAAATACTAATTTGAGGATAATCATTTTCAAATTTCCGAATTTTTTTGGTTTAAGTCATATCCAAAAAATGCTTTGGATGTGGCTCATGATTCCGACTACCGATTCTCCTTCTTACCACATCCCTTTGATTCGGAGATGGCCTTGTGTTATTCTTCCAATACTCTTCAATTAGTGTTCTCAAGGCTTCAACAACTTCTTTATCTTTTCGTGACAGTCTCCCTGAGAATGCCCATAATTCATTTGTATCATTTCCCTCAATTCTTTGCCGCCTTTGAATGGCTCTTGATAAAGTTTTTCTACTAGTTCTCTTTTTTCACTAGTCTTTTTAATTAGGCGAGCTCTCTTTGTTTGACAACTTACCAAAGTTGATGTAATGACACGTCGGGTGACATTACTATCCTTTGAGCATGAGGTCTTACTCACACTCTTATAAGCATCCATTAGATTCTTCACAATAGTGTCTTCACTCGATGCATTTGATGTTCTCAACCCAAGAGTCTTCATGATGTTCCTATACTTTACACCCCGCATCATTTCAACAAATAGTTGACATCTTGCAGTCTCATTTAGCCTTTCAAAGAATCATTCCCAAATCTTGTCAGCATATCTTCTACAAGTGCGTGTTGAAATCTTACCTTCCATGTGCTACAAAATCTCATAATCAATATTAATCAAATACTTTGGCTTTCTACGCAAAATTATTGGTGGTGTTCTCCTAGGTACATACATCTCAACATTAGGAATTTCATCAATATTTAATTGACATGGGCTAGATTGCATACCTTTGATCGAGGGTGGAGAAGAAGACATACCTTGAGGTTCACATGGGAATGATGGCATACCTTCTTCGTAAATTTTGAGTGATGATGTACTTCCAACTTGAGATGTGTTGGATGGTGTCCAACAATATTCACTTGCAGTAAATGGTGTCTCTCCATATTCACTTGCAGTAGATGGTGTCCGTCCATATTCACTTGTGTTAGATGGTGTCCCTCCATATTCGCTTGTGCTTAATGGTGTCCCTTCATATTCACTTGTTGTAGAGGGTGTGTCTCCAACTACGGTATCTGAATCTTTCTTACGACGATGCCTTCACATTCGTGCTTGTTGTGTTGCCAATTCTCGTTCTCTTTTTGACGGTTGAGGTTCCTCTACAATCAGGTTGTTTTCATCAATCAATTCCAATTTCTTCTTTTCACAATATGCCGCCACCCGAACTCTCTCCTTTTCTTTCAAGGTTTCATTCTCTTCGTCTGTTAGTTTCCTCTGTCTTTTTCTTCGGCATGGCGGATAATTTTATCTGTACCATGGTAATGAGATGAATATTAGTTCCTAAAAAAGTGTTGAAGGAGTGGTCTATGTAATGAACTTTTGACCTTGTGCAGGGTATTTTGAAGATGTTTGATGCTTTGGAATGGTCTAGGAAGGCCCGGGTATAGGAGTTTTTATAAACCCTCGCTCTTTGCATTGAAAAATGGGGGTTTTTGTATTGGAAGCCTAGTTGAGCTAGTAAGGTCCTAAGACCTAGAAATTATCTTATTTTGAGACCTAATTAAAGACTTTTTTTGGGTTTGGAAGTCTGGTGTGAAGATCTAAGGGTAGTTCCTTTGTAAAATTGGCCTACTTGGAGGCCTAAAATAGTGAAAAAGGTTAGTTTTCTTAATGTTGTCCCAAAGGAGTCATGTGATGGGTTAAGGTATGTCTTTCAACTCTGAAATTGGTGCTACAATCATTCTTTTATTTTCCTGGTGTTTTCAAAAATTTTGGAGTTAAGGGCCCAAAACTGGTTTTGCACAGTAACTAGATTCGGAGGGTGAAATTTGGGAAATAATGTTTTTGTTTGTTGTCCAACTTGGAGGAGTATTGGTCCATTACGCCTTTTTAATCTTCGTAGATGGCTCTTGAAGGCAAGTTGACATCTTCAATGGTTTTGGGTCCTCTAACTCTACATCAACAATGAGTATCACAGTTTGAAGTGTGTGCATGGTTTGGGAGATACATGTGACAGTTTGTAGATGCTTGGCTACTAGTAATGTGGACAGTGAACAAAGGAACTAATTTTGTGTGTAAGGGAAGACTTTTGAAAGGTTTCATTTTTGTTGTACTAACTCAAACAAAGATTTATTAAGCAAATAATGGTTTGGTTGTGCCTTAAGAATTATAGTTTGTGTTTGTAAACAATGGTGCCATTATGGAAGATTTAAGACAACTTGTGAATGACATAATCATTGGTTGGTGTTTTGAGGAACCTAGTTGATTGTAATCAGTTATTTTCAATATTTTCAAGGTGTTTTGAAGGTCCTTAAGGAATTGGGAAATCTTAATACTAATTTGGGTATACGAATCAAATGTTTTGTGAAGGAAAATATAGTTGAATAAGTGTTTCAAGAAAGGTGTTGATTTCTTCCTTTGTACTGCATCAGTTTGTACAGAGGTATTGGAAGGTGTTTGGACCCTTCAGAGGAATGGGAGAGGCTTGGAGTTGTTTTAAAGGATGAATTTTGGTGAATGGTTCTGAATTTCTATAATTGGCAAGTGTAAAATGGTAATTGGCAAGTGTATATAATTGTGTATAAAATTTGGTAATATGAAATGTGCATTGACAACCTAAGGTTATAATAACAAACAAAAATGAAAGCAAGCTATAATAGAATGAAAGAAATTGTGTAAAGACTTCACATACCTGAAAAAATAGACTTTCAAATGGAGGAGTTCAACCCAATTATGTAGCCTTAGCTTCTTCTTTCTTCAAACTCCACAACAATTTGACTTGTTCAAAAGCTTGTTCCCTTCCACACTTCAATTGTATATCTGTTTTCAATGGAATTCAAACTTCAATTGATATTATATGTCTTTCAACGTGGAAACTCTTCTATTTCATGCAAAGGTGGTAAAAAGATCATGGAAAAGGTGATGGAATGTTAAAAAGATGCTTGCACACTTCACAACATCATCAAAAAGCTATTTTTTGTCGGAGCACATGCAAAACCAGGGGAATATGCAGACTGTGGCCCTTCAAATCAAGGGTATATAGAGTTTTTTACCATTTTAGTTGAGTAAAAAATGCGCTCATGTTATAACGCGAGCGCGTTATGTGAAATTTGGTTTTCTTAGTATATAAAGAGGGAGAGAGGAGGAGAGTGGGAGAGAGGGAGATAGAGAGGGAGATAGAGAGGGAGATAGAGAGGGAGATAGAGAGGGAGGGAGAGAGGGGGAGAGTGGGAGAGAGTGGGAGAAGGGGAGAAGCGGAGCGTGGGAGATCGAGAGGGTGGGAGATAGAGAGGGAGGGAGAGATGGTGAGAGTGGGAGAAAGATAGAGTGGGAGGGAGAGAGGAGGAGAATGGGAGATAGAGTGGGAGAGAGAGAGGGGGAGAGTGGGAGATAGAGAGGGATGGATAGATGGTGAGAGTGGGAGAAGGGGATAAGTGGAGAGTGGCAGATAGAGAGGGAGGGAGAGATGGTGAGAGTGGGAGAAGGGAGAAGTGGAGAGTGGGAGATAGAGAGGGAGGGAGAGATGGTGAGAGTGGGAGAAAGATAGAGTGGGAGAGAGTGGGGGAGAGTGGGAGAAAGAGAGAGTGGGAGGGAGAGAGGGGGAGAGTGGGAGATAGAGAGGGAGGGAGAGAGGGGGAGAGTGGGAGAAAGAGAGTGGGAGAAGGGGAGAAGTGGAGAGTGGGAGACCAAGAGAGTGGGAGAGAGTGGGAGATAGAGAGGGAGGGAGAGAGAGAGGGTGAGAGTGGGAGAAAGATAGAGTGGGAGGGAAAGAGGGAGAGTGGGAATAGATCCCTCAACCTAAAAAGCTAATACCTCAACCATATACCCTCTTAATCCCTCCAACCCTTAAACCCCTAATCCTCAGCCATATAAACCTAATCCCTCAGCCCTTGCTCACCCTCTTAATCCTCAGCCCTCAATCCTCAACCCTTAAACCCTAATCCCTCAACCCCTATACCCTCTTAATCCCTCAACCCTCAATCCTCAACCCTTAAACCCTAATCCCTCAATCACTATACCCTCTTAATCACTCAACCCTCAACCCTCTACCCTCAACCCTTAAACCCTAATCCCTCAACACCTGTACCCTCAACCCTTAAAACCTAATCCCTCAATTCCTATACCCTCTTAATCCCTCAATCCTCAACCCT